>CAKLHJ020000015.1:0-60000 GCA_921997135.2 Mus spretus | reverse complement strand
ATTTAGGTTACTGGTTTCAAGTTTAGTTCAGATTTTGTTATTGTTGATGTTTAAGACAAGGACTCCCTATACACCCTGGCTGGTCTTTGACTCTTCGTCCCACTGCCTCAGCCTCTGAGTGCCACCATCCTGGGCGTGATCAGCCACACTGGGCTTCAATTTCAGATTTTTCTATCTGAGGATACCAGAGGGAGTGACACATGAAACCACACATGAGGGTCCACGGTGATCGTGGCTCTCACTCCACAATCCATTTTGTTTTTGTTCCGAGAAAACAAAGTGAGACGCTCACAGCTCGATGGCCTGGCAGATGCGTGCTGGTAGGTTGAAGTGCATGAGGCTTTGCCACTCCTCGGAGGTGCAGATGCTGTGGTAGGAAAGCTTCTCCATGGTAACCCTGTAGATGCATTCTGAGTGGCGGATCCTGTGGTACATCTGCAAGGCAGGAGGAGTGTGAATGGGGCCTCCTTAGAACAATAGGGGCCGTACTTCAGCATTGGGAGTTCAGATGGGAGCTGACATTTGTGAGACTCGCCACTGCTCACCATCTAGACACACTGCAGGTGTGGAGACAGACAGCCTTGGAGGGACACTGCAGCTGTGCAGACAGACAGCCTTGGAGGGACAGCACTCGCGTGACTTACATCTTCCTTAACAAATATCTTACCACACACCACCTCGGGGAGAGAAATCACTGCCTTTTCTATAATGCCTTATAGTAGTATATTTTCACTTCAGTAATACAAGCGCTGAAAACAAAATGTATATGCATTATCAGTAAATGAATGGCCTTACAATTTTAAATAAAACAAGGTGTACCGTACTTCTGCATCTGTTAAAACAGACACTTCACTAGTAACATGTCACCCAGAATACCGAGCTAATGCTCTTGGAAGGAGTTTGTTTCGTTCCCTGATTTCATTGTATTTTTTGTTATATTAAGCGAGTTTGGGGTTTTGCCAGCTTTAGATCAATGAATCCAAATGTGTAACAGATTTGGATGATGACGATATGGTTTGTGTCCATGGAGTAGACACATGAACAGATGGCTACACGAATGAACCATTCAGGGCTTAGCATGCAGCTAGCGGTGAGGTGTGCCACCTCATCTGGAGGGAGGGGCTGGGAGGGAAGGTTCTTGAAAATAAATGGACACATTTTTCTGGCCTATTGAATTAGTAAGACCATGTGCACTTGTATACATACAAAATAGTTTTATAAATAATACAAATAATAAATAGATGATGTAATATATAATATATATACACATGTATATATGTATATTTATACACACACACACACACACATATATGAGAGAAATAAAATTTAAAAAGCAATGGAGCCAGAGAAAAGACCAATGTTTGCATGTGTGAATTAGTAATATGAGATTACTTTGAAGAGAAATTATAGGGAAAAATGAGCCCTTCACAAGTATTAATGCATGTCATTAATAGTTTCTCCAATAGTTCACACATTGCTGTGACACCAGTACAGGGCAGCTTGCTTTCTATATACAAGATTACACATACATCGATATATACAAGCTCTATGTAATAATATGAACGAAGATGAGGTGCATCAAGAGTTAAGATGTCCTTTATGTCAAACTTTGAAACTATTCACCACAATTCTTAGCAATCTGGCATAGACCACGGCTTTCTAAACTGTGGGTTGTGACCCCACATAAGGCGGGGTGGCTGTAGTACACGATAGGCTGTTATAACACACAACAATAGAAAATTCATTACAATTTAAATGCATCACAAATCTGAGGTGTTTGTTAACAAGTTTGCCTGCAAAGCATCTCACATTTTCGCTGCAGCCATGGTTTCAAATGCACAAAGAACATACTTTGCTCTGTGCATGATAGCACAACTGCTTCTATAAAAACACGGTGGTTTAACTACAAGGGGAAATACAGAATTTGAATCATCACTCTTGTGTATGTAACAATCACATTAGCATAGCTTAGATTATGTTGTTGTGTCAATACTGCTAGTTAAGTTGTTGTTGACTACTTTTATAAAAAAAATCACTCAATTACTTTTGACTTGTGCTTAGTATAGATTTATCAACAATTTCTGAAATGGTCTGAATGCACTTCTGCCATTTTCTGCCGTATGTTTACATAAAGCAGTGTCTTCCTGTCCTCAGGCTACCACTAAGAGTAGCATCTGTGTGACATCATAGACAGCTGACCCTAGCTAGACTCCCTCTTCCTATCCCTAGTTCCCACTAGGACCTGGGTGAACCATCCACACAGCACCCATGTTAGATTATAGACACATGACCCAGGATCCTCTCCCCAGGCTCAGACTGGCCTCAGCAGCACCTGACTGAGGCCACATACCCACAACTCCAGATCCTTAGCCACCCTTAGGCTCCTGCTATGACCTGAGGGAACTTGGGTAGCCAAGGCACCTGCCCAAGTAACCTATGACCTTCTGGCAAATAAGACAGCTAGCCTGGCTAGGGTCACCCAAGTTATTTCAACCACAAGCCAGCTCTGACTGTTCCATGACTGAGCTCTGGGTATAACCTAATACATCCTAAACCAGCTGATATATAGCAATAACAAACTTAGACCCAAATGTCCACTCAAATGGGCCAGCAATTCATGCTAAAGATGTACATGACCAACTCTAGATATACAAATCACAATACAGAATATAATAAATATGTCTGCCCCTCATGCTACCAACCCCATTGTAATGCCCCCATGAAAGCCACCTAGAATAAATAACAAGGAATCCAGAAGAATAACTGTATATTCAGAGAATCAATGAGGACATAATTGTCTAGATACATCTAGAGAGGTACAGAAATGAGTCCCCAAATTAATTCTAGGAGAATGCAAACAAACAGCTGAATAAGTCAATCAGAATGCAAACTTAGAATCAATAGAGAGAGAAAAATACTGCAAAATACAGCAATGAGGTGAGGCTGGAAGGAAAACACTCAATAAGGCAAATGGAAGCTTAGTGGAGCCTCACTGACAGCACAGCTTGTGTGCAACCCAGCCTGGAAGTCCTGGAGTCAAGGGTCAGGGGTCAGATCACTCAGTCACAGAAAGTGGTAGGTAGAACACAAGACAGGTCATGGGAGACACTTGGGACACCACAGAAAGATCAAACCTACGGACTATAGGCATAGGTGAAGAAGAACTCCATGCCAAAGGCACAGAAAATATTTTCAGTCAAATCACCAAAGAAAAATTCTCAAATCTAGAGAGTAGGATGTCTATCCAGGTATGTGATGCTCAAGGAACAGTAATTGGATGGGGCCGGGAAAGATGCTACCCATGCTGCATTGCAGTCAAAACCAAACGTACAGAACAAGAAAAGACCACAAGAGAGGGGCAACTGCACACAAAGGCGGGTCCATCAGGTGTCTATTTCAAAGAGTTCAAAGCCCATGGATGCATGCGGCTTTCTTTGAGAAAATAAATGCAACCATTTATTTTCTCATTCGTTGTTAGTAGCACCAGCAACTTCTGAAATGTTGCTCATCCCTTTAAATATTATCTTCTAGATATCAAAATATTGACTCATTTGTCAGGAGAGAGGGCAGCAGATTTGACACTTGTCTTTCTGTGAAAGGAAATGTATAAATACTGTAAAAAAAAATGTCAACAGATGATCTAGGCACTGTCCACAAACCGCAAATCCACAGGCTGCGAGAATGGGAATAGGGACACGCGTGAAAGCTGCCTTACTAACAGCCTGAGGAGGAGCTTGCAAACACTGAATGCAGCACACAGCCGCTGCCTCTTTCTACACACAGGCAGCCACCTGTCACGGGACATTTGCCACCCTGGACAGGGCAGGACTGTGCGATGCATGAGTCTTATTAGAGCCCCTCCACAACCAAAGAGCATGACAGGGTACTCCATTGACAGTGTTCACCTGCAAACTCAAGCAGACACTTCCCTTATATCCTCCCAAACCTCCGTGACCTCCTCCTGGCTTTCTGCTCAAGAGATGACCCACAGGCTCTGGCATGAAGGCCAATTATCCCTGCAATTCTCAGTATTCCGTGCAGTTCAGCATGCCCTGTGGCCCAGCCTGATTCTATGATGAAGGTGCAAGTAGAGGGAGCTGCACTCGATCTAAAGGTCAAAACACAGTAGTTACAGATACTTTACATGTGACATCATCAAATCCCCAAAGTCCTATTTCTGTGACTCGCTGTCTTATACAAGATAGTAGCCAACAATCTGGTTGAAGGTTTTTCTCATCTTTTTCATTCATAACATTATAATGCAAATATATTAAAGCATATCATTATGTTATAATTTTTTTATTCATGTATTTTTTCATCATTTGATGTTGTGCTTACTCTAAAATTAATTACTACATAAATTACCTTAATTTCATCCAAAAAATAAATGAGTTTTGGACATGTTTGACATTTCCCATTTGGCAAATAACCTTCGATATGAACATTAGAAAGTAATACAGTCTAGGATCTCACTGCAGACTAAGGAAGACAGAAAATTATATGTCTTGAGCTCTTTATCAGTTATTCATATACAATAACTGGGAGTTAATCTTGGACTCTGTGTTATCAGGAGGGACTTTTAGGAGAAGTGGCTGCTGTTTGTCTGGCACTGAAGTCGGTCTTGGGACATGGAAAATGTACAGGCCCTCAGAATATCAGCATGAAGACAGCCTGGGAATGTGAGGGTGGCCTCCCTCTAGTGCAAAGTAAAAGTACACCTTTTATATTTTATAAAATGGAACCCAGCTTCTTGGCTGATAAAATACTTGGTTGGGTGTTGCTCTGAAATACCGATCTATATACCAACTCTTCATGATAGTCCTGTGGCACTCACAGGTGGGCAACTTGTCTTTAATGTTCACAATAGACACTGAGCCACTTCAGGCTGGAAGGATTCTCAAGACTGCAGACTCTAGTCACATCCCTGAGTTGGATCTCTTTTCCAGTAACAAACTGCAGGCATGTAGGTGGGTTCCTTAGTTCTCTTTACCCAGGTCCCCATCTGTGAACTAAGGACACAGTAGTGAGCAATCACAAGGGGGTGTAAACAGCAGGTACCACTGAATGGTGACAGTTCGGGTCTTTTAACATTGTGTATTATTCTCAGATGACTATCAGCGAGGCATGCCACTCCGCCACTCCACCCTGGCTGCTCTCTTCCTCTGGTGAGGATCAAGAAATGTTTGACCTGAGTAACAATGGCCAACTACTATGCAGGGATTGACTGTGTCTCTCCATGTCTAACACCCCTGTGAGGAGCCTGAGATTGCCAATAGTGGGAAATACACAACAGCAATCAGGAAACCCAGCACTGCTAGGCATTGACCCCATGAAGTTACAGTTAGGTTAACTTTCTGGAGGTCTGAGATATAAGCCACACTTTCTGATGAAAGTTAAGCATTTTCTCTACCACTGATTTCATTTGCATTTCAGATAATAAAAAAATATATTTTTAAAGATACATGCTTTCAGTGTGTTATTTTTTCAATAGCATTAAATGATGTCATTATTAACACCAAATGGATCCACTACACAAATCTTCAGACCAAACACACACAGTATAGAGTAAAAATTCGTGCTACAGCAAGCCAAAGGAATGCACGCACCAGCAGAGGTGGCTAATCCCTAAGCGAACAAGTGAGGTAGGAAAGGGGCTGGGTTGTACGGAGCTGGAGATGCAAAATTGTTCTGAAGCAGGCAGGGTGTGGAGACCAAGACTCCACAATAGGTGACTGGGATTCTGAAGCTTATGCTGCTCATACACATGTGAACTTCAAGTGGCCCCCAAACAGTAAGAGCCTGGAGTACTTGAAAGGGGGATTAAGATGTCCTGGGTGTAGAACTCCAATGGGCAATTATCCAGGATAAATTATCTGGAGTCAGCAAATGAATAGGAAAAATAAGTAAGAAATACACGCGAGCAGATAACCCAAGGGGTGCCCTGCAAAAGGAGAGATCAAAAGATGCTGCCCCCCCCCAACCCCAGAACCCGGTGTCCCTCCTACAGCCCCCAGCAGGTCTACTCCATGGGCATGGCCACAGCACAAAGTCAAGGAATGGGGTTTTTCCCTATTCTTTGCCCTCAGCCTGGAGATCTGAAATTTCCTTCTTGTAGACAGGCCCCAGCACACTCTGTATGTAGCACAAGGATGAGTTCCTCCCCTGCTCAAACTGAGTGGGGCACGTGTTTGGATTTTCTCCAAACTCTTCGCCCAGCCAAAGCATCAATAAAGTGGGAGCTGGTGATTTCTCTCCTGGGAGCATAGAGTTTATCTTTCAATGGGTTTCAATGGTCCCTCTGCAATCTTTGTCTTCATTTTTTTTTCCCAGGAAATCCTGGAACTGAGCCTCCATCTTGATGAAAGGCATTTCAGCCTGTGCAGACCATTCAGCTGTCTGTCAAGCAATATATTTGGACTTCATAAAACTGGTGGCAGCAATAACATACTGTATTGGAGCTGACTGGAATCCAAAGCAATGGGGGCAGACTGCATCTGCTAAAGACTAAGAACCCAGACATTATTGCCTACATTCTTAATGCCGGTCCCCAGGGAAGCTGTCATCGCCACTTGCCTGCTGAGGAATCTCGGGATCAGAGGCATAAGCTAAAGACTTTTAGCATTTCTAAATGGCCATTTTCCATTAAAAGTACTTTTAGTTATTAATTAACTTGACAAATGAAACGTAGGTGCTGCTGGCCAGACATGCCCTTTAGTCCCATCAGTGGTAACCTAAGCAAGATGAGAGCATTCTGACTGTCATTCTGGTCCTTGTGTCCCTCCCTCTTCTTGGGGACAGACACCATAAACCAACAGGACTACAGAGCCTGATGACAGACCACACACCCAGTTTAGAGGCAACTGTGGGCCTGAGTCCCCAGGATCACATGAGTCTTGACTTAGTGACAGCCAATGAGTGGAGGCCATTTTATTCGTAGGGAGCTTTTTCATACCTATGATCTCAGTAAACATGGATATTCTTCAGGAAGAAGTGAGGCTTCCAAGGACTGAAAGGAGCTGACCTTGTCCAGTTACCTGTTTGGGGCAGTCGGGCAGCAAGGTGCCTTCCTACTGAAAACATGTCCAACACGGCAAGGCTGACTTGCTTAGAGGGTAGCAGGAGAGCTGGAGAGGGAGGCCCACACTCAGGCTGTGGCCTTCCCTTCTATAGATGCACATAGGAGGGGCTCTGCTGCCATCTTCTTTGCAAGCTATAGCCTCTCCATTTGGTCTATGAGGATGCTCTGAAGGACATCCATAAGCGCTCTCCTTTCTAATACGGACTGTGACTTTTTTTTTTTTTTACAAAGCCAGCAAAGTCCTCACCATGGTCCAAGCCTAGGCGGCCAAGGTGAGGAGAAGAGATGCAGTTTCAGACCTTCTCTTGCACTTTCAGAGTTGAAGAAGAAGAAAAAAAAAACTTCAAAAGCAAAATGATTGTTTTACATAAGGGTTTAGTGAGGAGAAACACTTCAGCAATAAAGTCAAAATGAAGTTCACAGAGAGCTTGCAGCCACTCTAGGTGCATTAGTGAGGACATTCCTTCATGCCCCTTGAAGGCAAGGTGGCCCTGTCCTGGGAGCAGAGGGTGTGAACTGTACTGGGCTGTGGAGGCACACAGGACCTGCTGCTTTGGGAGATCAGCATGGATGGGTGATGTGGGATTCCCCCCAAAATAATCTAAATTACTAAAGTGGTAACTCCCACTGGTGTACGACAGGGTACTTTGCTCAGAGTCCTAAAATTCCCTTAATTGCAGAACCACTACAGGATTATTAGTTTATGAATCCCTACATGTCCAACCCATTTAAAATAGAGCAACATAGAAAAAAGATGCTAAATTTTAGGTATAAACTGAGCCTTGCTTTATTCCTCAGGCACAGGACGAAGTGGCCCAAGAGGACTAGATGTTGTCATTCACGATGTTCACACACAGACATTAAACGGAACGCATGCACACATTTTCCTTACAGGCAGAACTTTCCTGGCCACTGGGGAGACACGAGTTGCTGCTGGTACTCTGCAGGGACTCCCTAATGTACCGCCTATGACAAACAGCAGACAACAGGTCCCCTTTTCCAGAAGACACGAGATACAACCCAAGTGCTGCCATTTCACTAGTACATGAACAATTCTTTTGGGACAAACTCATATCTTGAACTACACTCAAACTCTTGGGAGTTAGTTTTCTTCACAGGCTCTGTAAGATACTTCGTAAAGTAGGCGCAAGCAGGACTTCCTGAACATAGTTCAAAGAGGAAATAGAAATGAAAAAAGAAAGACAAGAAAAAAAAAATAGCCTGAGCTCAAAGTCACGTGAGTCCAGAGTCACACTTACGTTAGCACAGTGCAAGGCCAGTGCACAGAAGACAGCAAACATCTTGAAGTTGTTCTCGTCTGTCTTGGAGAAGGCGCTACCGCTGATCTTGTTCACCATCTGCACCTCGCCAATCACGCTGCCTCGGCTCACTATGGGCATACACAGAATGTTCCTCGTGGTGTAGCCTGTGTACAGGTCCACCTCCCTGTGGAAGTGAAAGGGACAGCCCCATTAGCCAGCAGGGAAGGGTGACAAACAACAAATTCCAACAATCCTGGCATTGCTATGTAGCTGGTGTGCATGTGTTACCAACGGCTGGAGTGGAGTTGGGGATTTGAGGTGGTGTAAAAATGAGTGTCTTATTTAAAAATTTCACAAATATTTAGGCTTGTTTATGTTTATTTCTAGGGCAGTCTCTCCTGGAGGTTCCTGGCCAGGGTCGGTGATCTGGGGGAAGTTTGGTAGACAGTATCTTCCTTCAAATTTGGTCAGAGCTATGAGACTGGTAACTTGCTAAAGCATTTTAAGTGAGGATATTTACATTAAAATCTAGAGCAGGTATTGGCAACCACAGTTATCATCCTTGCAGGACAAGGCTACCTTCATCTGTGGACGCTCTACGTGAGCAGAGACCTGGGCTCCTGACGTTAAACTCTTCCTTATGATGTCCTTCAGAGCAGAGGGATTTGCTGATCCCTGTCCTGAGGAGATGGTCATCGAAAACAAGGCTGAGTTCCCCAGAGTCAGGCACAGACCCCACGTGGTGACTGTGCTTCAGTCCCCCGGGGCCTGGCTTCTCCTGCTTACCCATGCTATTCAAGAACCATCTGGCCCTTGCTGCTGGGCTGTCGTCTCCACCAAAGGCACATTTCACTTATCCACACTCCACTTAATGGTCAGCATCATTGTTAATAGCTAGTTACTGGCTGTTTCAAGTAAGGCTGTTGGGGGTGTGTGTGGGGGGTGGTTATAGCTGAGTCTTTGGACAAATGATTTCATTTCCCTTGGAGCATCTATGTAGGAGGAGGGCAGACTAGTGGATCGCTCATGGTCAACGCTGTACCTCTGTTTTCCCAAGAGGCTGCCTTATCATCTGCTGCCACCAGCAAAGCACAAGCTCATGCCACCATCTCTGCCTTTTCCACCCCGATGCCAATCTTAAGATCTCAGCTGCTTGCCTGGTGCACACTAGAAGGTGACCTGTTTATTTTCCATGTGTTGTTGAGTGGCTGTAAGTGCATCATTTGTGGTGAAGCAGCCTACATGCTCTGTCCTGTATGGGGCTGCCTTGTATAGCCTAGATATACAGACAGTGGCATCACATGCTTTGCCCGTCAGTATCCCCTGCCCCCACTCACAAACACCTCAACCCATTGACTGCATTTTTTTATTTTCTCAATAGTCTGACTCATAAATTTTACATAAGGACTTTAAATGATGACAATTGATTTCAATATTTAGGCAGTCTAAGGACAAGCAAGCTTGCTTGGGGGAAAACCTAAGGTTATTAGTATTCTTTGAAAATAGTATTCTTTGTTGGTAAAATATTAATACAGCTATGTTTCTATATGAGTCTTACATTCTCTGACACCCTATCATTAATCACAGGAAATGCCGCCAGCTGATTATACTGATTTTAAAGTAAATCGGATGTATCATCTAAACACTGTTATTGTGTATCTGAAATATTGCTGTAACAGCCTCACCATCTACCTTGTGACTTCTAACTTCAAAGAACTGAGTAAAACTTATTCTTTGATTTCGAGTTCTCCAGACTCTCACATGAATGAAAAATTCTTAATGCCCATCTTAATACTACACTCTAGCAATATCCCAGCTATGCGGCTAGCTTGGTTCCTATTTTGTGTGCAGCAAGGCTTCCAGAGCTCTTAGGAAAATTATCTGTAGTCCCAAGAAATGATTACAAGTGGGCAATCTCATACCATTTAAAAGAAGATGAAACTACGGCATAAAGAAATCAAATAACTGACCCCAGTTCTATCTATAGTGGATAAATGACAGGGCCTTAGCTCAAAACCAGACATGACAACCTAAAACCCAATTCCCTATCCCTGTGTGGAAGCTGTAGAGCATGCAGAGACAGATAACAATGGGATGAAATCATGACACCACAGCCCCAGCCCCAGAAGCCCACAGCTGTCAGTTGACACTTGACACCCTGTGGAGCCCCAGCATGGAAGGCTGGTCCACAAATAGCCTCCAGCCATCATTCTGAAAGTGTCTGAGGACACTGACCACTGATAACCGACTGGGGCAGCATAAACCAAGACTCCTTCAGAGAGGCTTCCTCCCAGTGGAACCTCAAAGGAGAAAGGACAAGGGCCGCACTCACCTGTTAAAGCGAGGGTCCGCGTAGGCATCGGGAATGTTCAGGACTTCGCCTGTTCTTGCCACTTGACCAGCAATCCCTTTCTCAATGGAAAATCTGCAGAAACAAAAAGGGAGGGCAGTGGTGGTTACTCGGTCCTGTTATAAAAGAGCTCTGAAGTATGTCATTAGCATCCGATAGTTGAATTGAGCCTCTTTTTAATTAGGAAATTAATTTTCCATTTATGTATCCTAAATAACCTTATGAAATATGTACAAGAAAGGCAGAAAATTACCCTGCAGTGATCACTCAGAACACTTTCTTAAGATGTAACACATAGTAACTTGAGACCGTGCGACCATAAACTGAAACTGAAAACTTTACGGCCTAGGCCTAGCTCCGCCTAACAACAGTCTCCTTGTGCAGCAAATCTTCTCACTAATTACAGTGTGCACATCCCCGTAGTAGATGTCTCACTGTGCTGGGCTCACTCCCTCGAGCACAGACAGCGCCCGGCCCAGCTCTGTTGCCCTGTTGTCTGTGATCCGTGTACTACACAGAAACAGGACAAAGGTGTTTTCATGCCTCTAATATGCTTGTTTTAAAAACAACCAGACTATACATAGGGACTGATTGTACTTAGTTATACTTTTGCAATAAAGCATCCCGTTGATAAATATTTGTCATGTTACTGTGTTAGAATCATAGAGGTGCTTATTTCAAAATTTAGCTAATTAAAAAAAAACCACATCAACAACTCACTCTCTTTTTTTTTTTTCAGAAACTCAAGAGGGCACTGACCCAAGACAGAATGAAAATATCCCCCCAAAGGACAGACCCTGCATGAAGTGCAAAGTCACCAGCCTCCTTGTTTTCTCCTGCTTTAAGGAGCACAAATTAGACATCACAAGCCATGCCAGAGTCTACCCATGACATGCACGTGTCTAACCTGCTCTGAGAGCCCTGGCATGGGGACTTTCCCTAAGCTCTTGGTTGCTCTTTCTCTACCCATGGAGAGCACAAGCCAGAGTGCTGGAGGCCAGCCTCTTTTTTTTTTTTTCAGAAACTCAAGAGGGCACTGACCCAAGACAGAATGAAAATATCCCCCCAAAGGACAGACCCTGCATGAAGTGCAAAGTCACCAGCCTCCTTGTTTTCTCCTGCTTTAAGGAGCACAAATTAGACATCACAAGCCATGCCAGAGTCTACCCATGACATGCACGTGTCTAACCTGCTCTGAGAGCCCTGGCATGGGGACTTTCCCTAAGCTCTTGGTTGCTCTTTCTCTACCCATGGAGAGCACAAGCCAGAGTGCTGGAGGCCAGCCTCAACTAGTTCTCACAGAGCCAGACAGCCTGGTTCCCTCCACTCCTGTTCCTGTACTTGTTAAAAAAAATGAGCTCATAGCTCCACAGTTAGGCCCAGCACCAGCCAGTGTGAGCCCCAAATTAAGCACGAGAAACCAGTTTAACCAGGTGACCGTGACCAGACTGGCAAATCCAGAATATAACCAAACCAGTAAGTGAGCAAAATGTAAGATGCCCCACAGACTCCCAGAGTGCCCCCACATCAGCATTATATGACTATGTAACCCGGGATCAGTCAACCTAGAAATAGCTTGAAGTGCCAGGGCTGAGTGGTGACAGCTGGTGGCTGCTCACTTTGTCCCATGTCATTAGTTCCCCAACACAACAAAGTAGCCCAGTGGAAAAAGCAGTAATTAAGTGTTGCGGTGTCTCGATAGAGAGTTTTATAGTGGTGATTGGAAAGCTCAGATGGACAGAAAGCAAGAAGAGGCCACCATTGAAAGGGACCTGACTTGTGCACATGACTCTCAACTCCTCCACCTGTTAGTGCTCCTTGCAGGTTCCAGGTTGTGTCAAAACTGAGGCACCAGGACGTCACCAACAAGTAAGGGCCATCTGCCCATTTCAATGACAGCAGCTGCCACTTAAGGTGCAAAGAGGGCCTTCCTTTTTAAATGCAGCAGAAGGGGTAGTCACTTCAGCCTATGGCCAGGCCCTGAATTCAGGTGTTCAAGCCCATCAATTTCCTTTCCTCTGGGCCTTTAGTCTTCGTGGGTTGGAGAGGAGCAGGGGCTAAGTTGGTTAAATTCACCCTGCTCCTAGACACAGGAACCTGCCTGCCTGCTGTTGCCAGGGCGACCTTTACCTACCTGGGAGCACTAGTAAGTTTTTCCAACATGATTTCCCAAAGGACAGCCTCTGGAAGACGGCGTTTCCAGGAGTGACAGTAGGCGCTGTTTCGCTGGCGCTGCAATGCCATTCCCAGAAGCACTACCTTCAGGAGGCAGGTCCTGGTGGGAATGGTACCACAGTATGACAAGTGTTGTCAGCGCACCTGTGAATCGGCACAGAGAGGTGCAACGGAGCCAGGAAGGTCGCTCTAGCTGTACCTGATCTCCTTGGTCTTCCTGAAGATGGGCTTCCCCTCCTTCTCCTCCCCAATGTCAAACAGGTCTGAGTACAGCTCCTTGTTCTTGTGGTCCACCTGGAAGAGCGCGCAGCAGTCGGCGTTCACTAGATTTTTTGCATATATCTGAGGCGGGTGAGAAACCAGAGTCAGCCAGTGGGGAACTGAAGATGGGTATGGGGAGCCTTAGTGTAGACACATACTCTGTACTGGGGAGGAAATCAGGACTGTGAATAGGGTACACAGATTATGAAGCACAATGGAATTCACGTGTACGTCTGTCTACGTGCTGGTCCCAGCATATGGCAGCAAGGACGATTCATAAGCACCCTTGTGCCTGCTCATCTTGAAATACTAGAGCACTTCCTATGAGCTGCCAACCAGCTAGCAGCCTCCCTTCCTGAGAATCCTCAAGCGCTCTGAGCTCCTTTGCCTATCAGGATGCTCCTGGCCCCCTGATTTGTCTATCAGCCGTGGCCAACACCCACTCAGCCTGCTGGATGTCTGTGAACAGTGACTAGAAGAGATATGAGATTCTCCACGCCTTTAATCCCCACATTCTGAAGGCAGGGGCAGATGGAGCTCTGGTTTCTGGCCCAGCCAGGGCTACACAGTGAGCCACTGACTAAACATTAAAAACATGAGACTGGGGCTGGCCAGCACAAAGCGATGGCTCTCCAAGCTCAAGCGCAGGAAAGCTCCTCTCCTCTTCTTGCCTCTCAGCCTTTCCTACCGCAGGCTTTAGTAGTGGAAGAAGAGCCCATAGAGATCAGAGTCCCAGGACACTGGCAGGCAGGGCTCTTGAGGTTGAGAAACCACGCAAAGCTTGGTCTAAGAGCTGAGGGTGTCATTCGGTCGCGGTCACAAGAGCACTGCCAAGCACGCCTAGGCTGACTCCTAAATAGACACTGCTCTTGTGAGGGAGGCCAGGCTGGCTAGTGTGCCTCACTTGTTCCAATTATTTTTACTGGCAGTTCACTCTCCACCTACAGAGTGGCTTCAAAAACAACCAAGGCAAGTAGGTGTGTCCTACGTTTATCCCAGCTAAGAAGAATTACAGATCTGTTTCTATCTATTTCCCCTTTAAGGATCCATGAGCGTTAGTCTGTGCAGAAATATGAGAGTGACCACTGAGGCATGAGAGTGACCACTGAGGCCGGAAGAGTGCTGGATCCCTTTGAGCTGGGGTCACAGACAGTTGTGAGCCACCAGATGTATGTGTTGAAAACCATACTCTGAGAGCAGCATGTGACCTTAACTACCAAGGCATCTCACCAGCCCCTCATTCTTACCTATTCATCTTTCTTTACACTTTAACATTTTGGTTGTTGTCATCTCTAGCTTGTCATCCTAACCTTTATTTCCTATTGCTTCTAATCTTCATGTCTGCATGCTTTCCCTCCCGTTCATATTCAGTCCCACTTCTCCTTTCTCCAGTCTGTTCTCTTCCCACTTTGTAACTGTGAATATCACTCCACAGTGCCATCGGCCACATTTCTGCTGTCAGCAATCGTGTGCCTTATGCTATGCGCAGCACTTGGTCAGGGCCCTCAGCCTCCCATAAACAGTACTGGAGAATAGGACACTCAAGTGAAGACAATGCATTGGGAAGACTCGTGTAAGATAAAACAAACAGGAAACATTGGGAAAAGAAGGCCTGGAGGGATGGGGGGGGGGACATAAAAGCAATGAGAAACTGAAAAATGATAAATAAGCCACTGCACCTCCCCAGTGTGCAGACAGAAGGTAACAGGGTGGCCGAAACGCTTGGGAGATATTTTAGGGTTTACTTCCAAACGCCATCAGTAATTTGATGTGGGCCTCAAATAACCAGCTGATCAAAGGGAGGTGACTTGGGTTAGACAAGGAACTCACCAAGTGAGTGAAAGGTGAGTGACCTGTAGGACAGAGTCACAGAAGGCAAATGCAATAAGGAAGCAGATTCCCGGAAAGAACACAGCATAGAAATAAGAGTTAGCTACCAAACAGAAATGGTGGAGCATGGATTCACAGACGGGGAAGTGTGAAAGGGGGCAGCAAGGGGTGGGGGCTGGGTGGACAGACACTGTTAGCAAACCTCAGACACAACTGAGTGACTGAGCATGGCTGAGAACTCTGGGATATGCAGAAGAGGCTGGACCTGAGAGCCCATGTGCTGGAAGGAGAGATGAGACAGGAAATCTCCAGACACAGACGGTGCAGCCACTAAAGTTACCATGGAGAATTTCGCAGGGCATCTGCTTCCAGGACAGGGATGCTGAAACGCAACTCAAGTAGACAGAACTTTAGCATCAGTGAGGCTCGCTAACATGACATATGGGAAGTGCCTTGGAGACCAGGAAGCAGAAACCAAGCTTTCCCCAAGTACAGCTGTTTAAACAAGTCTGTTCTGACGCCCTCCCCAGATCACAGGGGTTGGTGAAGGAAGGCCAGGGGGATCTCAGAGCACCATAGTTCATATAAATTAATAGAGTGTATTCTCCTAGTACACGCAAATGTCACACCATGAATGAAGACCAAGGAATTAGGGTTTAAAGAAAATCACGGTCAAAACCAAAAAAAGACCTACCATGATGTGTTCAAGTAGAGAGTCTATGGCAACTATGTTATCAAAGTATGTCCTGGAAAAGAAAATATAAAAGATGTATCCCAGGAGTAACCTTATTGCTGTCACAGTGCATGTTAAACTCCAAACACATTATATGGGCTCCAAGTGTAAATAAACAGATATGCATGTAATTTGATATTTTTTGTCTTCTTTCAGAAGCAATAAACATTAATTTAAAAAAAAAATCAATGAACCATCATCATTGCCTTAGTACAGACTAAGTCCAGTAGAGTCATCCAGTAATTATGGTATTGCTCAGTTGAGAGGTGGGGGAAAGGCTGCAATGAGAGTTACCTGGAATTTGATTCAGGTCAACCAAACCTAATGTTCTCATGAGCCGTCTCAAGGCAGGGGGGGGGGGGACGGGACGGGGGGGGGGACGACTCTACATTTATTAAATCCACCAATACAGTTAGGATACACATGGTCTCTGGGGGCGGGGGGGGGGGGGATGGAGAAAGTAGAGGCTAAACCATACCAAGGCATCAGAATTGACCAGAAATGAAACAGCATACTGTAAGTACTCAGGACTAATGACCTGCATTGCTTTATTTAACTAAAGTAAAACCCAGGGTCGGTAGCAAGAGTGCACTGCGGAGGCAGGGAGATATCTGCTAGGATGCTTTGAATCCCAGAGATTCCCTAACAGCTGGCCACCGCAGGACTCATCAGAGAGCACAGGCGATGGGTTCTGCTGGCTCTGTGAGGGTTTCAGCCCTGCTCTGAAATTAGCCTGGCATACAATGATCCCACAGTATAGTCTCCTTCGCTTGAGGGCAGTGAGGCTCAATGCTTCTCTGCATTGTGAGCTCAGTGCTGCACAGGAGAAGGCAGCACTGGAGTGACCGAGCTTCCTACTGGAGCAGAAGGCAGAAAGAAGGTCATAGCATGTCACACAGGCATTTAGGTGGCTTTAGGACACTTCCAAAATATGCAAATGTTCCCACTCTCTGGGCTCTGAAGTAGCTTCAGCAGGGTTCCCATCATTTTGACAAAGTTTAACTGTTTGAAAGTGGAGCTGACTGAGTGATGGTTAAAACTGCTTTGGCCACAGGCCTCTAATTTCAGATTCCAAAGAAGAGCTACAAAATGAGCCAGCAACTCACAGTCTGTGTGTTCTGCAGGGCTCCGTCCGGCATGTGCTGACAAGGAGTTAGGAAGCACCACAGCAGGGCAAGAGCAGCCAGAGCAGCCAGGGCTGGCAACAGTGCTGCTGGAGACTGTGTCCTAGCTCATCCCTTTCCCTGTCCCCTTGTCCTTGTCGCCTTGCCCCTCCCCCGTCCCCAGCTTTCAGGAACTCTGGTAGGAGGGCGTGGCCTGGGTGACCATATCTGGGACTTTAAGGTTTGGTTATTAATGAGGTGGGTTGGTCCCCTGATGTAGCAACCTGGAGTTTAATGAATATCTATAATGGCTTCCACTACTAGCCCAGGGGAGATGATCTAGACCAAGCTTCCAGGAAATGGAACTGTTTTCTCAAAATCACCTCTGAGACACTTTACACAGAAAGCCCTTATTAACAATACTGTGCAAAGAGACATTGTTAGAGAAAGACAGAGCAAATGCACCCCAGGAAAAGGTAGAGAGGTTAGAGGCAGTATGTTCTAAGAGGGTCTATTTACAAAATAAATGTCACATAAAGACAACCATGTATGTATGCCTCTGTTACCTTTAATGTACAAGCTGGCCGTGGATAAAGATGCAATTCTATAATCCGCATGCAACTAGCGACTCTTCCCAGGACTTTGCCCATGTAGGGAATGGAGATGTGTCACCATCAAGACCTGCGCTTTATGCCCCGTTATCACCAAACCCAGGAGATGCCCAGGCAATCACTTACTTTGATACGTCCAGTGGGAAGTCATTCAGTTCGGTCTGTTTGGCGAGACCTCTACACACCTGCCACATATACAATGGTTGTTAGTTATTCAAGAGCTCTGCTGGCTGGGACCCAAACCCAGAACACTGTTAACATGGGCACTATCACCCTCACTGCCAGAAAAGCGCAACAGGATAAACTGTGTTTGACAGAACCTTGTGTTTCTTATCTCACTGGAGAACGGCACAACTCTGTGATCTGGGACAGATACATGGTCCTCCCTGACTAAGTTACACATCTACTCCTACTTCTAAACCTTGTCATCTAGCACATATGTCATGGGCCAAGGAGAATCTTCTACTCATAGCTCTACCCTGCAATTGTGCTTTTCTTCTTCTTGTGAAAAATTATAACCCCTATGTACTTGTGACAAGACTTAAGATGGTTTACAACTGAATGTAAGGGATCAAGTAGATAAAATGGTTCAGATATAATACAACATCCAAGACCAATGCCTGAGGTCCTTGCTAGCCTCACATCCAGCCCCCACTACCATTTGCCTAGGAATGTCCTCATAAGAACACCCCAGACTCACCTGCACCTGGTGTATTGCTATGGAAGCCCAAGCAAGATTGGCTGTTGCAACCTACAAAACATACACATGTGCATATCAAACAACCTTGATCTTGGGTCAGCAGGTTTGCACAGCAAGCCATCTGTGCATCATCTTGTTTCAATATTAAACAATTATTTTTCAGTTTAGCAAAAATTGAAACTGAAAATGTCTCTAATTGCCTTTTCAGGCTGGTGGGGGATCCCTAAGAGGGGAAAATACCATGTGCACACCTCATGCATTCGAGGACTCAAGCTAATATTCCAATTGTGTTTTTACTTTTATTTCCATGTGTGTCATGTGTAGGCACATATATGCACATGTATGAAGGGCAGAGAATGATCAAAGAAATGCCTACCTACTTTGAGGCAATATCCCACCAGCCTAGAGTGCAGCCATTAGACTAGATTTGATGGACAGAGTCTCAGGGACCCACCTGTCTCTGCTCCCCAGGACTAGTGACTACAGAGACTTGCATTGCCACATTTGGTTTTTAAAGGAGTTTTGGGGAACCCATTCTCATACTGCTCTCTGAGCCGTCCTCCCCTTCCCATATTCCCCTCCTGTCACTGTTTTCCACATTGCATGTCTTTGCTGGGCACAAAGTGTTAGTTCTAGGTGAAGTCCCGGAGGAGAGAATAAGACCAAGGCTGGACAGGAAGGAAGTGTCTTGTGCAATTGAAAGGACAGTGAATGGTGCATATGGCAGGACAGAAGGAAGGACCTGAAAGGTTCCATGGCAGGAGTCACTCAAGGCACTAGGTGTGAGGTGACAAGGACTGCTCTCCAAGGCACTGGGAGGCAAGACTTCTTCTCAGGGGCCTGGATGTGGAAGAAGTGAGGGACAGCCCAGGAAACTAGAAGTAGATCATTCAGAAGTGTGGTGCAGCCAGACCCCTAGGGACCTGGTTCATCCAGCCAGCACAAGAAAGGTACCAGTGCTGGCAGTATGTGACTTCAGTGTTAATGAGTCAACTCCAATGCAGCCCATAAAGAGACAGCAGAGACTGGAGTGTTCATGTAACTTAGAAAGAAAGAACATCTACTGAAGACACGAGGCAACCAGGACTCCATCCTGTTGCTTGGCTGGATATGCACCAAAGCACATTTTTGTTGTTGTTATTGTTAAGATATATTTATATAAGAAAAAGAAAAGCCAAAACTGTACTTCTGATTTAGCCATTCTTCTCTAAAAACAGCTGCTCAAAGAACAGGTTTTTAAGAATGCTGCTGTTCACAGCCAGACACGGTCTGGCTGATAGTGACTTCGAGATCCATTCATGTTGTCACTTAACACTGGCGGGACCACCAATGAAGGGAAGAGGACAGAAGGTGCAGAGAGCAGGGTCGGAGCCTCACCTCCTGATGGCTGAGGCAGAAGGCCTCTTTGCCCCAGTGCCTGTACAGTTCAAGGATGCCAATCAAGTCTCCAATGGCAGTGACGATGGGCAAGCAAAGAACAGACTGGATGCGGGTTCCTGATTCCAGGCCAGTACCTCGTGGAAATCGCTCATCCTGAAAATCAAGCAAGGAAAACCGGGAACTTCAGGGCCTCTCAGCGTTTGCATGCATACTCAGTGGATGCCAGTGTCATGTGACCGGAAGAACACTTATCAGCAAGTCTGGTACTGGCTCCCTCCTTCTCTGCTGGAACCGCCCCAGGCTTCCCAGGTGAATGCAGCAGAGAGAGCACAGGCAGGCACACACATGAAGACAGGTGCACACAAACACGCCTTCTCTTCTGTTCTTAAAGTCATGCCAACCATTGCCTAAGTTGAACTTCAAGGGCCCACGCCATGTCATAGAGGCAAACATTATCAGTTACTTAGCACCACAATGAAGATGGATTCATCTTGAATGATTTTCTATCTCAGCTAAAATTCCAGCAAGCCAGTACAGAGCAATGGGAAGGATTAATATCAAGACAGCAGTTCAATACGCTCAGTTTCTACTATCTACAGGAAGCTAATGGGACATGTCAGACTCTCCCTGAATGAGGGGCAATATGAAAGTGTTCCTGTAGCTTTTAGCTTTTGAAAGCCTGCATTCAGAACTGAACGTTTTCAAAGGAGAATCCACAGAGCATCTACTCTTGCTTGCTTCCTTCCTTCTCTTTCCTCACTGTAGATCCTTTCTTTCCTTCCTCCTTTCTTTCCTTCCTTTTTTCTTCCTTCCTTCCTTCCTTCCTTCCTTCCTTCCTTCCTTCCTTCCTTCCTTCCTTCCTTTACTCCAATAAAGCAATAGTAACTTTGTTCTAGGTAAATCATTGTCAGAAGAAGATAAAGGAGGAGGAGGTGGAGGAGGAGGAAGAAGAGGAGGAGGAGGAGGAGAAGCCACATATCAAGTCTCCATCAGTTCAGCAGTTTCCCAAAACAAATCCCCCCCCACATATGTTATTGCCTGTATTTGTCCCCTGTGAAGCCAGCACCCCCTGAAGTAGCATTCATCAGACATTTGTCTAAACACACTTGACAAACTGTGCTAAGGATGTCTGCCATCCCTCTTGGCAGCTGCATCTTTTCTGGTACCCTCTGACACTGAGGAGACCCAGCCTGGCCTCAGGCCTGTTCACACAATTGCTATTCTGGTTAAGGGGAAGGCAGTGAGTTCGATGTCTACTGTGTGTTTTTAACTTTCCACTTCTCTTCTCATCAGACCCTACCACGCTGTCCTCACAGGTGGGGAGTGAGAAATGCCAGCAGGGTCACTGGAAACCAGCCATACCTAGCTCATGGCCAGCTGACATCTGTCTTCTATTACCCAGAAACCTACAGCCCACCTCAGCAGAATGGCCATCAATAGATGCCTGAGAACTGGGCACTGCAGGGAACCATTCAGATGAGACGGTCAGTCCTGCATCAGGGCCAATGTGAATTACCAAGAGGTGCCACACCATCTAATTTACGTGGATATAAACTTCTTTTTTCTGTTTAACCAGGTGTTGAAATAAGGGCTCCATTTCCCAGGGAGCACCATGGGTGTAATTTTTCTGAATAAGAAGGTTAAACTCTAAGCCAATTCATTTATTGATCTGTATCTTCATTTAATGCTTTTATAATTAATCAGGAGACAACTTGAATGGCAAGACCAAAATGATGTATATCATCTCTCTTAATTAAGGCCTCAGACCGCCAGGGTCAAAGTGCCTTACCCCAAGGATGTCCTCTACCAACAGCGTCTTCCTAGACTTGGCCACGTAGGCAGAGATGGTGGTACCCTGGGTGATGGGCCCTGCAGGGATGAGCAGGGGTTGGCCTTCCTTCATCCCGGGTGGTGTGAACACACACAGGCTCTAGGAAGAAGAAAAAACAACCTTTTTTAGATGGCCTCCTCTGTCTTGCCTAATATCAGCAAGACTCTAGACCTAACTAGATCCTGTGAGGTCTGGGAGCCAATCACAAGACAAGACATGGGGTGATGCAAGGGTCTTCACAGGGGGCAGCCTGGAGCCTAACATGAAAAGTCTCATATTCTGGCTTCACACAGGAGGCAGGTTTGGGATCAGAATTCACAGTCATACAGGCGCACACACATACACACTCTGTCAAGTTAGCCTTCTCCTCTGAGTGAGACTCGCCATGGAGAAAGGATGGCATCTAGACTCATGCTACCGGGATCTAGACTCTGCCACACCAACCAACCAATGCCGAGCCTGGGGCCATGTCACCGCCTTTCAGGGTTCTCAGAATACTGCTCGAAGACCCTGCCAATGATGATGTTTGAGCTGGAACTACACATTTGGGGTACTACAAATTAAGAATGCTCTGTCTTCACTGCAAAGTCATCTCTAATCTTCATGATTTCATAAAGTGACTCTGGGCTAAGCAAGTTTTTGGTTTTGCTTTGTTTTATTTTGTTGTTGTTCTTTTATCCATTCTCAAAAGTTTTAGGAGCAATCATTTTGATAAAATCTACCCATACTTCAAACTTCTTTCACTTAATAAAAATATTTAAATTACTCTCTAATTAGCAAAGTTATATCATGATTATCCACAAATCTGGACATATTCAACAGAACCCATCCTACTTTCACATTAAAGATAAAGCAGCCATATCAGCTGACCCACGTCACCAACTACTTCAATGTTAGCTCTGCGCCCACTGAGGTAGCGGAACGGTATTGGCTTATCTGCCTCAATGAGCTTTCCAACCAAGCACCATCAGAGGATTCACTTTCTACTCACAGGACAAGGAATCCTATAGGCTGGAACTTCTAAGTTAAGACAACAGGAAGGGAGTGGGAAGGGAGGGATGGAGGGAGGGACAGAGGGAAGGATGGAGGGAGGGAAGCTCCATTCAGGACTTGAATAAAGTGCAAGTAGAAGAAAAATTCAAATAGTCCTGTTAAAAGGGTGAAGCCTGGTGTCGTACATACAAGAGCACACTTAGAGACAAAAACAGGTTAGGTGATGAATGATGGCTGATCTCATTTTTTTAAGAGGCTAGAAACAGGTACCACCTTAAAAACTATTATTAGCAGTGTTAGCTGCATGTAGTCCTGCATCTTCTCAGTTCTGGCCCGGTCAGCCCTTTAACCAGCTCTGAGTCCCTGCTCCCTGCAGAAGCAGCTTCTCTGACAAAGGATGAAATCTCTGAACTGTGAGCCTAAGCATCATTTGCAGATGGCTGCTTTCTGGGTACCTTATATCCGTCTAGCAAAACAGCCGCAGCCACCGCCGCAGCCATAGTCACAGCAGCAGCAGCAGCAGCAGCAGCAGCAGCAGCAGCAGCAGCAGCAGCAGCAGCAGCAGCAGCAGCAGCAGCAGCAGCTCGTCACTGATGCCTAAGACCCAGCAGGTGGGTCAGGTCCCAGCCACCCTGGAGCAAGCCTCCAGAACAGTTCCAACTTGATTTAACCTGTATCTTAGGTGTCCTACCACTTAGGGCTGGTGGGAAGCCAGCCACAGTAGCAAAGGGCTTCCTTGTTTGAGGGCCTCTGGTTCTTCCCAAGCCAAGAATTCCCAGGGGGTATCTCACTCCTGAGGTGCTACTGTGTTTAAACTTAGTATAATTTTACTATCCACTGAGACATATTGGTGAATTGGTCTTGAAAGAGGAAAGCTGCCATCAGCTCTAGAAATTGTCCTCGAGTCAGTTATCACACTCTCTTTAGACAGAGGAGGAAGGAATGATGGGAGAAGAGGAGGAAGAGGTGGTTGTAAGAAAAATAAAAAGACTGTAATGTATTCAGCAGGTTAAAAGAAAAACGGAGTGGACAGTAACTTTTTACACTGTGGGGACTCAGTCATGAGACTGGGTTCCGGGCACCTGTCCTTTCCCCCATCAAAGACAGGACACCAAGGGAGAGACTTGGGTTTAACTAAGTGATTAGATAAAGACTGTGCTGTGATCGATAACAGAAAAGAACGTTCTAGGCTAGCAAGCTCCCAAATGAAGCTTTGCATTTTCTACTCTGTTTTAGGTTGTAGTTGCTCACTTTGAAGGTATTCAGTGAACAGATTTTGAGACTTAGCAACATACTCAGTTGTCAAAGTCCTGAACTCACAGATCTTGCACATTCCTGTGCTACCAGGCAGTCACCTGCAGAGGGTGACTAAGAAGATGCAAAAGACTCCAGCAAGCAGGGTTCACGGAAAGCCATTCCACAGAGGATGCTTGCTGAGAAAGCTACAGAAATGTTCAAGTATTTGGTACAATTTGGAAGCTCCCTGGGGATGATTATAAAAGAGTAATTCTTTATGATGGAGAGTATACTGGATTTACTAACAAGTTTGTGATTTCACGTGCTCGTGAGACAGAAATGTTCCTGATAAGAACCGCCATTAAAATCTCGGAATCGCTGTGATGTGTATGAGAAAGTCAAGGACCCAAGGCCATTTTTGTGCTGACTTCTTTCCTTTATGTGAGTGGACCCCTGCCTTTTTATTTTCTTAACTTTTCTTGAATTTATTTATTTATCCTGCATGTGACTGTTGAGGAATATACCACGGTTGTATGTGGAGGGCACTGGACAATGCATGGGAAAGAAATCTCCTTCCACTTTTACGTGGGATTTGGACATGGAATTCAGGTTAACTGGCTTGGCAGCAAAAGTCCTTACCTGCTGAGCCGCCTCGCTGGCTCCTTTCAACCCAGCACGTGTCACCTGTTCAAAAGCCCCATTTGTTTCTGATTACATGTTAATCAGACATGGAATGACCTGTTTGGGGACAGTACAATCTTTATGACCTTTTAAAGTTGAGTGGAAGTATAGGAACCTGCTACTGCAAACAGAATAAGTCAACAAAGGACTTCCACGATCAGAACTGCGCCTGACGCTCGGCCACCACTGGGGAATCTTCACTGAATTGTATACCCATAGAAATGGACCAGGGGAAAGGCAGGTAGGTAAACCTGCATTTTTAATCGTGACAGAGCAAAGGAAATCTCCTCTTAGTTCTTGGTGTTTAGAAATAGTAATTTCGTTTGTGAAACATTCCAAGCACTTTTCATTGATGAGTATGCTTTACCGTATTAATAAACAATAGGAGGGACTAAGTACTGAAGAAATTAGCAGAGGAAATGGAAGTTTTGTTTTCCAAGATTGATTTAACTTTTGAGCTAAGGTTGTGACTGGGTTACTTGCACTATTAAGATAGTAAAATGCTGTCCTCAGATTTTCATCAGTGAATAGCACCAGACACTATTGTATATACTTACATATGTTTATTTCTAATTTCCTATAACATTGAGAATGGGCTTCTCGAAGATTAATTCCTACTCTAACTTTATATCAATCTAAACAACATTTATTAGCATAAGAATGCTTCAGAAGTTAGAAATCTAAACACAAGGAAAGGCCCAACACCCTAGACCTCACCCTTCTTCCCCTCCAGGGTGATTTGACTGACTGCCACCTGAATGGGGACAATGCCAGGGACCACCAGGGATGAGCAGAAGAGCTAGCCCCTCAGTTAAAGAGATATCCCCAACTGGGCAACATTGTGGGATAAAAGCATACATAGACATAGATATAGATAATTTAAACTAGACCAGATTGGTAATAGTAAGCTGAATTCAAGGAAGGGATAAAACCATGAAAACTATATATATAATTATATATACACATATGTGTGTGTGTATGTATATATATATATAGTATATAGTATACACTATATGGCATATGTGTATGTGTGTGTATTTGGAGAAAAATAGTAGAAATATAATAGATTAATATAATTAATTTAATAATTATAAACTAACACAATTTATAAAAACATAATATCATTTATTCATTAATAATAAAGCGAGGCACTTTTCAATACTGCTTAGAATTTTTTCTACAGTTCAGTGAAAAACATCACAACAATAGTAAACTGCCAGTGCTAAATATATATATAAAGCAACACTTTCATGTTGCAGCTTTATTTACAAACAGAAACACTGAGTTTCCCAGCCTTTCCATTTCCCCCCAATTTGTACCCAGGTAATAATGTTCTTTTAACTGTATTCTCCATTGGTTTAGAGTACAATTTAATTGATAATAATAACCAGGAAAAGGAGGTGGTGGAGGCAGGGGCAGAGGAGAGGAGGAGGAGGAGAAAGAGGAGAAGGAGGAGGAGGAGGAGAAGGAGGAGGAAGTGGAAGAGGAGGAGGAGGAGGAGAGGAGGAGAAGGAGGAGGAAGAGGAAGAGGAGGAGGAGAAGGAGGAGGAGAGGAGGAGGGAGCATCATCATTGTCATCTCATTGTCATCGTCATCATCATCAAGTAACTAGAGGCAAAAAACAATCTTCTTGCCAGAGAACTGCCCTTGGGTGGGAGGATCTGGGCTGCTCTTTGTACAGAAGGCTGTGTTATGTCACTCGCCTCATTTAGCTGCCTCTGTTGTCAACTGAAAGTGCCACTGTGGGGAGAGGGGCAGACGGCTCCCTCTTATGAAGTACACTGTGTAGAATAGCAGCTTCACTCTCGCTGTAGACTACTCACTC
Source organism: Mus spretus (assembly GCA_921997135.2). Lineage (NCBI taxonomy): Eukaryota > Metazoa > Chordata > Mammalia > Rodentia > Muridae > Mus > Mus spretus. The sequence continues at coordinate 33,951 of CAKLHJ020000015.1, read as the reverse complement.
CTTCCAAATAAAAGTCCTTTCCCTAGCACACAGCTTTTTCCTGGAGTGACATGGGCTGCCCAGCTCTGGCGCCTGCCCTCTGCTCTCTTCCCTGAGAACACTGCTTCTTTTTGGTCCCTTGCCTTACCAGATCCAGCAGGTGTTTTGAGATTGTTTCTCACTGTAACAATTGATTCTACTGCCCCAGTGGCTTAGTGTGGTTACACAATACAAGTCCCTCTTAGTGTAGCACTCTCATCCCCACTGGCTAGCTTTCATAGTAATAGAGAATGCTATGCATTCTACCAGGAGAGGAAAATAATCTTACCTAAGCCTAAATCCTGGGAACTACACTGACAATAGCCCTGGTAATGCATGCTCACTGGTGAGATGGCACATAAATGGGAGTTAGCCAACCACTTTCTGATTGGATCTGACACACATTCCACAAGAAGAACTCTCATGCCTGCTATTGTTTTGGTTTGGTTTGGTTTTTTTTTTTGTTTTGTTTTGTTTTTTTTTTTGTTTTTGTTTTTTGTTTTGGTTTTTTGAGATAGGGTTTCTCTGTGTAGTCCTGGCTATCCTGGAACTCACTCTGTAGACCAGGCTGGCCTCGAACTCAGAAATCTGCCTGCCTGTGCCTCCCAAGTGCTGGGATTAAAGGTGTGGGCCACCACTGCTCAGCTCATATCTGCTATTGTTACTCCGCCAAAAACAAAACAAAACAAAATAAAACAAAACAACATCAACAACAAAAAAACCCTAAAAGTGGTCAGGTCATAGGCTCTAGGGGAAACCTAATGCTGCTAAATAAGACATAATGCTTATCTTTAAACCTCAAGATTGGTATATCTATCAACCCTCACCAAACAAGTTTCTTTTTATAGTGGGGAACAATTGAAACAGAGGCCCATAACTTGCTGATATGCTGAGAATAATAGACTCTCTGCTCTAAATGAGACAGCTATATCATATACCTTACCTCGGAGGAGACTTAGGGACCACTGGGGAAGCAGGGGATGGGGAGGCAGAAAGACTGTCAAAGCTGCAGGGAAAGGACATTGACAGCCCAACATTGTTTGCTGGTCATGCCAGTGCCTTGCACACACAAAGAAATTGTAACTATGACTGTGTGCACAAGATCTGCAGCAAGAGATCATCAGCAAAAATCCAAGTGTGCCTCGGGGAGGGGCTCATGAGATCCCGTCCACCTGCCGAGGAGCCACAGCAGCTGATGGCTGTTGGGAGATGGATGGTCTACCCAGCTCCAGGAGATTGTCATATGCACACAGAAAGCAGAGCCAGTAGGTTAAAAAGTACACAAAGTTGGGAAGGGATGGTATGGAGAAGGCGGAAGGAAGAAATGGAGGGAAAGACGGGGAATGCATCATACACATACATGAAATTATTTGCATGTATGAGGTCATATGCGTGCATGAAATTATATGAGTGTATGAAATTCTTAAACAAAGGTGTCACTTTTGAACAAAAACCAACAAAACACTATCCTCAAGTGCAGTGGCTCCACCTCTCATGAATAGGATGTGTGAGCCCAGGAGGTCATCACAGCATCATGTCCTCACAGAAAGCAATTTCTGCTGCAGTGTGGCCCTCTGCCTTTCAGAAACATTGGCCTCAGTTCTAAGAGGGACCCGACAGAGGAATTACACTCTTAGAAAAGTTTTAATCATTTGTAGAAGCTCGAGACATGTATTGTATAGTTTCGTGGGTTTTTTTTCACTTAGCATAGTTGTATCTACATGAATGTGTATGTGTTCGTGTACGTGTGTGTGTGTGTGTGTGTGTGTGTGTGTGTGTGTGTGTGCGCATACATGTGCATGTGTGCCTGTAGATCAGGATGGCATCAGATCCCCTGGGGTTGGAGTTACAGGTGTGTGTGAGTCACCCAGTGTGGGTGCTGGGAATTGAACCAGGGTCTTCTAGGAGGACAGGAATGGATCTTATCAAAGGACAGGAAAGCACCAGCCCCTTCTCTTGACTTTAAGAGTCAGAAATTCATCCTCCTGAGCTCACTGTAGAGCAACTGTGTCACAGAAGAAAGCAGGCAAAATGGGACACACTGAGACAGACAAAACCTGGGGGAACCAGTCAAGTCTCCCCGAAGCATGCTTCAGGAAGATCCATAAGTGGAAGACGAGGTCTCCAGGGGAAGGCTGAGGTCTAGAAGAGCTGGCAGGGAAGGAAAAGGAGCCTGGAGGTCAGAGCGAGGTCATCCCCTCATGACAAGGGCCCCTGGGGGAAGGAGACAATCCCTACCTGGAAGGCACCAGGAAATCGGGGGAAAGTTTCCAGAGACATTTATTCCAGGAAAACATCAGGCAAGCAAATGATCACAAACATCGCAGGCTCCAGGATGGGGCAAAGCGAACACAAGATTCAAAGTTAAAGCAAGAGTCAGGGGAAACTGCATTTTAGATGAGAGAAGACCACACATCCTGAAGCTCCCAGAGAGGCCAAGCCACACTCAACACAAGCCTCTATGGTGCCGGAGAGAGAGGAGGTGCGAAAAGGTGTGAGTCCACCCAACCAGAGATGGAGAGTGTCTGATGCCAGCACTTAGTAGGGCTGACAGGAAAGAGATTCAGAATATTGTATAGAAAGCTGAGAAGGCTAATCATAGGGTAAATTACAACCACGTGGCCGAACAGAGAATTTGGGAATCTAACTCCAATTAAGTCAGCCTTCCTGTGACTTGCATGTTGGCCATGAAGCCTCAGAGGTACACAGCTCCCCTGTCCTCTTTGCATCAGTGGCAGCTCAAAGTCCACCCTATCACATTGTTCGGGTAAACGGGCTGGCAACATGTTGAGGACCCAAGTTTTAGCAGTGAGGAGACCCCACTGAGTCCCCACTTGAGTCACCTGTGCACCTGGTCTCTGCAGACATCACCCTAGATGCTATTCACAGCTGCACTAGCAGTCTTTCGATGAAAGCTGTCCTAGGGGAGTGACAGGGTGAGGTCCCCGTGAGCACACCCTGATCACACACAGAAGCTGTGCACAGAAGCAAACAGACAACGTTCTAATTGTTTTCTACCAAAAATCCTTACATGAGCAGGTATGGAAAGACAGGTGCTTCACTGCTCAGGAGGGACTTGGATCTTCTAGAAGCTTCGATAAGATGGTGTTTATCAGAAGCTGGGTGTGTGTGTGTGTGTGTGTGTGTGTGTGTGTAGTGGAGGCTGGTCTGGTCAGTGGGCTAGAGTACACAGGACCAGGAGTGGGGTGCCATGGCTCAGTGTGACACATCGTGGAATGCTACAGGAAGGGATTATACTTGCTATAGACGTGTGGTAAATGTTTCTGGGCAGGCACACAGCCCCCTGACTCGGTTCCCATGGCATGCCTCACTGACACGCTCACTCTCTTTGTGTCAGTTAAAATCAATTTTAAATTAAAGACTATCCCCACAACTTATAGAAACAGAGCAGGAAAAAAATTACAGCTTTTTATTTTCATGGATTATCCGTCATAAACGCCACAACCTGTGGTACAGTTTCGAGTATTCGAAATAGCTGAGGTCTGTGTAATGTTCTCTGATAGACGTTCTTGTCTGGCTGCTCCTTTGAAGGGAGATTCTGGGGAGCGCAAAACTCCTGACTTTACATGAGCTTTAATATCAGGGATCAAGGCCTTGGTCAGCGGTTCTACCACGCAGGTGAACAAGGACTGTGGGCAGCCCTTGACTTGCTATGAGGCAAGTCAACCAACCAAGATTTGTATGCAGCTGGTGTTCTTGGCATTGTTTTGCTATTTCAGGGAGACTGCCAACAGATCTCGGAGCCTTCTCTGTTCACATGCTCTGTAACACCAACACTACATGGTTAGTTACTCAAGAACATGGGAATCATACAGCAAATCCACACCACAGTTCACCATGGTGTCGCCTAGCTTACAGAAGCGCTCTGTGTATCACATGAGCTCACGAATGGACTTCATTATAGTAAAAAGTACTACTGTGGAGGCCTAGCAAACCAGGCACCAGCACTGAAGATGATGAAGTGTGTGTGTGCAGGTACTGCATGTGACCATGGGCTATATCGCTTATACTCAACCAGAAATCTAGGAGCAGCCATAGAGGCGGAGACCCTGATCCAGGCTTAACAGCCCCACCCCAGCGCTCTTAACAGACTCACCTTGCCAGCCCTCAGAAAAGTCACACAATGCTACCACCCTTTTGTTCTTATTCACTCTGAGGCAGATGAAGTGCAGGAAGGACACAGGCTTCCTCCCAGGGCATCAAAGGGCTGAACTAATTTTTATAAGAAACACACATTCTAGAAATACCACACACAGAACAGGATGAAATGAACCAAAGCAAAGATACGCAATTGATTGCACGGTGGGCCTGTGTGCCGCTGGGCCATTTCTGGCAGGCAGTAGCCAAAGGTACAACCGAAGTGCGAGCAGGCCTTGAGGTACTCCTTAAGGCCCAGCCACTGTTTGCAGCACAGTCGATTCTTAGAGCAATTGTGAGAATTTCTTTTCTAGAGCACCAAAGTCTATATAGATACTTACATTATTGCACTCTCCAAGGAAGTACAGTGCAAATCCGTCGGCTTTTGTGGCTGCCAAAGCAATAAAAAGAAGGAAGAAACTAATCTCAATGGAAGAATATAACATCACAGATTCTACAGCGAGACTTGGGCACCAGCCTTTGCGTGGATTGGTTAACATAAGCGGTGCCCATAAACAGAACAGTATAATGTGTGGCTTTGCTCAATAACATAATCAGAAGGTTCCCAGTCTACAGACATTTTCACGGCATCCTCTAATACACACGGGAGGCTACACACCTCATACAGAGGCATCTGTTCCACTTTTGATCCTCACAATAGGAGAGGGGCACCTCATTTAATGTTTGAGGGTAAGGGAAAAAACCCCACATGAATTAAATAAGCACCCACCAAAACACATTGTGTAAATGAAGAAGTAACACCAAAGTGAACAGATTTTAACTTACATATTTCTTCAAGATCATCCCAAGGCAATTATTATATCAAACACTGTAAGTCCTGGGTGGGTGGGGGTAGGGGTGTCGCCCAGATTTAAATTCCCTGTATCTCACTTCGGTCTCTGTGTGTTTGGGTGCCTGGTTGGTCCTCAGCCTCTTTATCAACAAAACAGTGAGGGCAAACTCACAGTGATGGTGGCATGCGGTAGCATGAAGAGCGCCTGGCACACGGGAGTCTTAACAGACACTGATGTGCCGCCACTCGCTGGGGGTATTTGTACTCTCGGAGTCATGGCTGACAAGTCAGAGCTCCATGTCTGAGGGATGGGCCCCGCCCCCTCCGGGCTGTGGACAACACAAGCTGGCAAGCTATATAAAAAAATGCTGTCTACACCAAATAAGTTCAAAACTAACAGCTTCTTTTAAGAGAAGCCAGGACACTAAGCTGGGTGGATTGGGAGATTGGGGAAGAGCTGGAAGAGGGGAATAAGCCTGTTCAAAATACACTGTACTCAATTCCTCAAAGAATAAATTAAAACATTAATCAAAAAAAAAAAAACCTCACACACACACACACACACACACACACACACACACACACACACACACAAACCCTAACATCATCCTTGCTGAAGATGTTATTTAATTCACTCTAGAGAAAAGCAGGTGCCAGCCCCTGGCTGGGCACCACTTCCAGCAGGCATGCGGGTGCTTATTTGATTTCAGGTAATTTGGGAAATTGGGAAGAAGGGTTATTTATTCGCATAGCTTCCTACTCAAGTGTTTCCACTTCAGACTGAGCCCAGCAACAGAGGGTGATGAAGAGTCCCATTCCCCCAGGGTGACAAAGTGATCTGACCGGAGAGTGAGCGCAGGCGTGGCCTTACCTATCCTGATGATGCTGCTGAGCTCATATAGGAGCAGGTGGTTGTCCCCGCCCGTGTCCAGGCGCTGCTCTATGTAGCTGTTCAGCTCGTACACGACTCCCTGCATATTCGTATCCTGGTACTTTAAACACAGACGACACAAGTCAGGCATGGTTAATGTACAAATAAAACCCCTTCGTCCACAGACAATGCTGTTTCTACGACTTCCGTCTCAGGCTGTGGGCCGCTGCCAGAGCAGGTTAAAGCATTAGAATCCACTTGTAAAACAGGGAGACTTGAAACTGAACTATCTGGGCCCCCTCAGCTAAGGTTATCCTTAAACTGCACCTGCATCAACTTATTGATATAGAAACAGTAAATGTTACAGATTACAACTTTCACAAATGATGGCAGCTTGCCTGGTAAAAGAGTTCAAAGGTCACCTGAGGAAAGAGTTCAAAGGTCGCCTGGGGAAAAGGTGATAGCTCTATGAGAAAACCCTCAGAGAGGATGCCGGGTGAACCATGTATGACCCATGAGCTCAGGTCTCTGCAGAGCAGGTGAGCAGTGTGCTCTGAAGCTGCAGTCCCTAGAAGCACATACACAGAGTCCTTGTCATACTAGCCAGAGGGTGCCCAGAGTGCTCATGTAACCCTGCCCCAGTCAGGACACACTGTCCCCTCCCTAAAGAATAGATGTCAAAGCCTCTCACTGATCTCCCTGCCCCATGCTCGCCTTACAAACCCCATTTTCCATGCAGCAAACACTGTATGCTAAAAATAAAACAAAATTCGCTTACTCCTCAGCTGAAAACCTTTCCCAGGCTTCCCATTGCACTGAGAAAACAGACCAGCCCCCTCCAAAGAACACTGCTACTGTTCACTGGGATCACTGTCTGCTATATCCCCATCCCTGTGCACTCAGAGTCTTGGCTTTGACGCCTCTTTGTTTCTGGGCCACCCAGACATCTCTCATTCTAAAGATCTGTTCCTTTTGGTACAACTGTCATGTGTAAAACCTGTCTGTGGAGGGAGCTGGGGGGCTCCATCAGCCACTCATCCCACACTAGGGAACCGTCCCTCTGACGCTCACACTCTAATGGAAGGATGTGAGTGTCTGTTACAAGTGCAGAGCAGAGGAGTCCCAGTGAGCCCCTACATGGGCCACTGGGGTCACATGGTGCTTAGGAAATACCAGCACTTCCCTGATTATAGGTCAGAGACAGAGGGACTAGTGAGCCACAGTCAGTGACTATAGAGGCCGGGTTGCCACCCCAAGCCAGGGCTTATAGCTGTCCCTGATGATCTGGTCACGGAAGAGCCCGTGCTTGAAGTGCTTGGAGCCCAGAACAAGCATGAATGCCACTGCCATGTGACATCATTCTCTGATGTCACTCACAACTTAAACCTCAGGATGGCAGGGGGATAAGTGCCTGCATTCACTGTCTGGAAATGAGGAGAGTAGAATCCCTACAAAGGACAAAACCAAAGCTGCAACCAGAGTGGTCTGATCTGGTGCCCCTGCCCTATCAACGGGACAGCCCTGTGGCATGCTCTCAGATCTCTAACTGTAAAGTTCTGGGAGAGCGGGCAGAAACCTCGATGTGATCATCACAGCAGACTTGCCAATGAAACCTTGGGGGAAGCCAGCTCACAGGCTTGAGAGTTTTAAATCAAGAATGGGAGAGGCCAGGCCCGGGGGAGCGAGGACCTTGACTTACAACAAACAAATGTATAAAGCAGACATTTTCCCTCCATCCCCACAAGCCTGCAGCTTCCCACCTCAATAATTGTTTGTGGTTACGTTTCCAAAACTGGAGGACCTGGGTGTGACCTCTACCCTGACCACGGGCCACCGGACTGCATCCAAATAAATAAATAAATAAATAAATAAATAAATAAATAAATAAATAAATAGCAAAGAAGCAACACGCTACCTCTGATACTGCAGTATTGCTGGTGAACTCCCTCCCACCCATCCTGTTACTATCACTGGTAAGCAGGAGGAATTCCAGGTTAGAGCCTCAGTTTGGAATGCTGTCCTCATGGCTTTGAGCAGTGCCCACCACTGAGCTGCTGCTGGGTGTTTTACATAGTCTAAAGACCAAGCTCTCTTTGAATGGCTGGATAAGGGATACTGAAAAACAGGGAGCTGGCATGGATAACAAAGTTTAAGTTATTTGCAAGCACTGAATCATCAGTAGAAAGGTTCACAGCAGAGGACGCAGGTCTTCAGGCAGGAGAGGGCCTCTTCCTTCAATACATGTCTGTTCATCATCTAGATACCTAGGAGCCTGGGCCTGGGCACCCAGCCCCATCATTGGGAATGTGTGCAGTCCATTGATATAGACCAATCAGGAAACCAGTAGTGTCAGAACAAATAGGCTTGCTAACTACAAATGTGTGTGTTTTTTTTTTTTTTCAGAAAGGAAAACCACCTCCATAGAAGCTCCATCTTAATGATCTTTAAAAGCCTAAGCAAGAATGGGGCATAGAAGGAAGAGAATCTCCTCAGGGGTTCTTAGCGCTTAATGGGTGCCTCTTTCACAGTAAATACTCCCACTAAATATTTTATAAGTCTTTATAAATGTGTGGATATTTGTGTTTTGTGACCACTCTCAATGTGTCCCTGATGTGAGATAGGATTACAGTAATGGACCCACATTTGTAACAGCAGATTAAAGAAATCTGGACTGTGCACAGGTACTGGAGTGCTCCTGTGGCTTCTGTCACAAGTTCACTCTGATCTTACTGAAAGGCCTCAGGAGTGCAGGGAATAAGCCCACAGTGACGCCAAGTGGGGTTACATGATGCTAAACTGTTCTGCCCAGCAAAAGAAACAACCAGCAGAGGGTGGAGGCATCTGGCAGAGAGGGAAATATGATCTACAGTTTCACATCAGGCACATTTGATCACCTCAGACAAGGGGTTAATATTTAGGATATATGAGGAACTGTAGAAATTGGGCCTGGGGAGATGGCTCAGTGGGGGATGCACTTGTTGTGCAAATGTGGGTACCTGAGTTGGGATTCCCCACTACTGGGTTGAAAAGTAAGGGCAGTGCATGTTTATAACCCCAGCACTGAGGTCAGAGATAGGTAGGTCCTAGGAGCTCAAATCAGTGAGCTCAGGTTCAGTGACAGGCCTCGTGCCAAAACCTAAGGGGGACTGTGACAGAGAACACCCAGTGCCAGCCTCCACCACCACGAGGTGCACACTATCTGATGCAAACACCAACTTGTACACATACATGCCAATCAGTAAAAGGATGGGACAATAACGAACAATATTAAGCAACTTTTTTTTAGTCATTCTGACGCTTCTCTCTTTGGGTAAAATGAATATTTAATATAGTGCCTTTTTAAGAAACTGCTACGAATGTCTAGAGAGGTGTACTTAGTAGCTGGGCACAGCATTACACTGCCCACTGCGGCAAAAGACGGCATGAAGTCAGCAAAAGAAACCAGCTCTGCCATCTTTTCAGGGATAGACTCATCCGTGACATCGAGACTCAAGATCCCGAGCAGAAAGAGCCATGCTGGAGGTGTTTAATGTCTAGTTTCTAATTATGCTATAGAGCTACAGTTACAAAATCCAGTGTAACCCTAGCACAAAAAGGTAGGCACTGGGATAGAAGAGTAGACCCAGATGTGAGAGCCTAACGCCACGCCCACCAAAAACATACAAGTAATGTCTGCAACTTGAACCAACTGCTACATCTTAGAGGCACATCCAATTATTTAACGGTCTTTGGGGTTGGTCACTGTGTGGTGCCTATGGGTATATATATAAATAAATGACACCCTATTAACATGAACACTTAATGTATATGTTAATTAACAAGCTGGGTAAAACAAAGGGCAGTTCTTCTCAGACGGACCCAAGAGAGCCGTGCCTTCTTTTTTTTGGGGGGGGGTGTTAAATATTTTTTATTAGGTATTTTCCTCATTTACATTTCCAATGGTACCTTCTTAAGGATCTGAGAAACAAAGTCTCAAAAATGCAAGAGGGACAGTTCCTGAAGAATGACAGCAGAGGTTAAGTCAGCCACAGGGCCACCTCCTCAGGTATGTGACAATCACAATGCAGAAGGCTGTGGACTCGAGAGGGGCTGGGGGCAAGGGCTAGAGGAAGGAAGTGGGGGAGAACAGATGTCTTTATAATTTAATTTTAAATGCTGTTGCTAGGAACTGTGCCATTTCCCAAGCCCAAGTACCTCGGCCAGCACTTGCAGAAGGAAGTGGAGGGGACACAGCCACCATACTCGTAGTCATTCCTGTGCCTAGGAGACCCCAGCCTGGTGCTCACTGTGAAAACCCAGCCACTGCCATTCACGGGCAAGGCTGGGCTTCAGGACTCCTAGGAGGACTACTGGAGCATTCTTCTTGGCTAAGCCCTTCCAGCCTCAGTCCACTATACTTCCCTGTTTATCCCCTTCCTAATCTCTTCTTTATCCCGCAGATGTCAGTTCTCTAGCAAAGTCCCTGCACTGCTTCCACCTCAGCTTGGACTTCCAATGGACCAGTCAGAGACAGGAAGACAGGAGCCGGGGCCCTGCGGGATACAGTACAGCTCCGGCATGCAACAACTTCTCCATGTCCTGATTCCAGGAAAGGCACAGCCAAGGTGCTGAGCTGAGTCACATCTGTGTCAAACCTCAGGAGACCCAGCCACCCATCTGGACACCATGTCCCTGTCCTAACCAGTCTACTTTAAACACCTCCTCTCCTTGCTCACCACTTGGAGGAACCCTAACCCTGCTCAAGTTCAGCTGCCTGCAGGAGACTGGTTGCTGACCCCGGAGGGAAGGCCCCAATCAAGATGGAAGATATGTCCTTATTCCTCACAGGGCAGAGATGCCACCTACATATCCTGTAGTGGATGCAGATGAGGCAACGGCTCGGATGGATGACTGGTCCTCAGGCCCTGCTCTGGCCCTTTCCCCAGTCTCATGGTGATGGAAAAGCCGAAGCTTCTTTGTGCTAGCCTGTATATCAATACAGAGAGCTAGATGCTCTCCCTGTGTCTACCCTATCCCCTTCCCCGTGACAGTCTACTCTATCCCCTCTTCCCTGTGCCCCTCCCCTCTGTGACCACACTGTCCCCTCACCCTTTCCCTCCCCTAGCTCCTCCTCCTATGCCCACCTCATCCTCTCCCACCTGTGCCCACCCCACCCCCCTCCCAATCCTACCCCATCACTAAAATATACAACCTTAAATCATCTAACCACAAGCAGAATTAGTATCCGCGGAGACAAATGCAGTGCTTTCAAATCAGACATCCACTCCCTCAATCTCTGTTTCCTAAATGAATATGTCATCATGTCAAACACTAGGTTAGAAACAAGAGGTAAGTAAATGGAAGGTAGGCTGTGCCACCAAACAAGGCCCAAGAACTCACAACTTGGGAAACATCACAGAACTCTGTGTATGAAAAACTGTAGGCAGCAGAAACATGGAACAGGTGGTGGTTACATCTGCACATTTTACAATAAATCCCTCGGAATAAACCTGTGTCAGAAAAAAACACGTGCTTCTTCAACAAGTGAATGAGCCTGTAGCCTCCCATCAAGAAGAAGTGCTCCTTCTAGGCAGCAATTAAAGTAGCATTAATGTGATTCTTACTTGTGTTTGTGTAATGTACAATCTGTGTGTGTGTGTGTGTGTATATGTGTGTGTATGTGTGTGTGTATGTGTGTGTGCGTGTATGTGTGTATGTGTGTGTATGTGTGTGTATGTGTGTGTGTATGTGTGTATATGTGTGTATGTGTGTGTATGTGTGTGTGTGTGTATGTGTGTGTATGTGTGTGTATGTGTGTGTGTATGTGTGTGTATGTGTGTGTATGTGTGTATATGTGTGTATGTGTGTGTATGTCTGTGTATGTGTGTGTGTATGTGTGTGTATGTGTGTGTATGTGTGTGTATGTGTGTGTGTATGTGTGTGTGCGTGTATGTGTGTGTATGTGTGTATGTGTGTATGTGTGTGTATGTGTGTGTATGTGTGTGTATGTGTGTATATGTGTGTGTGTGTATGTCTGTGTATGTGTGTGTATGTGTGTGTATGTGTGTGTATGTGTGTGTATGTGTGTGTATGTGTGTATATGTGTGTATGTGTGTGTATGTCTGTGTATGTGTGTGTATGTGTGTGTGTATGTGTGTGTGTATGTGTGTGTGTTTCTGTGTGTGTGTGTATAGCCCAGAAATAAATGACAGGTATCTTCCTCTACCATTCCACAATAATAATAATTATTATTATCCTTATTATTATATTACTGTGTGAAATGCATATCTGGAGATGCAGGCACACATGCAGCATGGTTGGAGCATGGATGCTCAAGGACAACTTTGGATGACCGTGATCCCCTTTCACTATGGGTTGCAAAGATGAGACTCAGATCAATAGGCATTCACACCACGTACTTCTATCTGGTGAGCCACCCTGTTAGCTTTGACTTCAAAACACTGGAAATGACCCAACTATGCTTTAGCTGAGGTTTGACAATGCCAGGTGGTCATATCCAACCAAAGACAGCTCAGCACCCCCTATATACCAGGGCTGAGGAGGCTCTCACAGCCGAGGTGCCAAGAGACTCACGAATGATCAGAAGTGGTTAAACATTACTTGATATATACAGAACCAGAAAAAAAAAACCAAACCAAAACCAAAATCATAGCAATAGAGAGCCATTTAGTTAGTGCAGAGTTAGATGTGTAGGGATATGAGTAGCAGGGGAGACAGTAGCGTCACAGGTGTGCTGTGTCCTGAATCTGGTGGTAACATGAACCTAGATATGTTGAAACCCACAGCACTGTACACCAGGAAAGTTAATAGCCAGGTATTCTTAACATATCTGGCTGTTGTTTGTGATTACCCAAGTCAGAGGCCAGCCCTGAATCAGTCTATGAAAAGATCCCATTGCCTTGTCAGGGATGTGGGAGCAGGCTCAGAAGGCTGCCGAGGTAAGGGGTAGGGGGCTGAGCTCCCTCTTAAGCTGTCTGGCTCAAAGCCTGCACAAATGTTACTACACACAATGAAACTACCCTGTCATGAGAGCATGAGAGTCTGCTGGAATCAGGGAAGGACTCTTCACGTCCCAACAACACAGCTTGACTCGGAGCCATAAATGGTCATAGCAGAGCCAAGGGGGCATGAAAAAAGGAAGCAATGTAAAGAGATACAACCGATCTGCACTCACTGATAAGTGGATATTAGCCCAGAAACTTAGAATACCCAAGATACAATTTGAAAAACACATGAAACTCAAGAAGAAGGAAAACCAAAGTGAGGATACTTTGTTCCTCCTTAGAATGGAGAACAAAATACCCATGGAAGGAATTACAGAGACAAGGTTTGGAGCTGAGATGGAAGGAAGGACCATGCAGAGACTGCCTCACCCGGGGATCCATCCCATAAACAGCCACCAAACCCAGTCACTATTACATATGCCAGCAAAATTTTGCTGACAGGACCCCGATATAGCTGTCCCTTGGGAGGCTACGCCAGTGCCTGGCAAATACATAAGTGGATGCTCACAGCCATCTATTGGATGGAACACAGGGCCCCCAATGGAGGAGCTAGAGAGAGTACCCAAGGAGCTGAAGGGGTCTGCAACCCTACAGGAGGAACAACAATATGAACTAACCAGTACCCCCCCCCCCCCCAGAGCTCCTGTCTCTAGCTACATATGTAGCAGAAGATGGCATAGTCAGCCATCATTAGGAGGAGAGGCCCTTGGTCTTGCAAAGATTATATTCCCCAGTATAGGGGATTGCCAGGGCCAGGAAGCAGAAGTGGGTGGGTTGGGGAGCAGGGCGGGGGTGGGGAGGTGGGTGGGTATAGGGGACTTTCAGGATCGAGTTTGAAATGTAAATGAAGAAAATATCTAATTAAAAAAAAAAGAAAAAGAAAGAGATATAAGTGATTAGCTATCTCAGGAGGAAAAACCTTCACTGTAAAGAAAAGGACATTGGGGGCAGACATCAACAGGGAGGGGCTGGCAGCCTGCAGCTGCTTTCTACAGGTTGTCATAGAACTGTGACTTATAAATGGGAAAGGACACAGAACATTTTTCACATTGAGAATGATGTCACTTCGGGACAAACTAGAAGAGGCAGCCAGCATTCTGACACATGGTATGTGAGGTCCATTCTCAAGCCCAGTGAGGCACTCAATGTGCTGTATGAAATGTTCAGACCTCACATGTCCTGCCCCTGAGGAGGAATCCACAGACCCCTGGCCACACACATGTGCAGATCAGGCCAGTGTGCAGGTCCTGGGAGGTAAAGCCTCACCTAGGGCTCTGCCTCCGACAGATGTCCACAACCGTGTGGGTGAGGAAAGCCTGCTTTTCCACACTAAAGGCATTTTTAAGTGTACTTATAGAAGGCAACAGAGAAACTTTACAAAGGAATGAAAACAAAATTGAGATGAGAAAAACAATAGCTATCATTCAACAAAGATTAAAAAAAAACAAAACAAAACAAAAAACCCACCCACCCCACAGTTTGAAATTGCAAAGAAGTGATGATCATGACTCCCCACACCTAGGGAGTAACCACTCAGACACACAAACAAATGGCAGGTTGTCTACCTCATCTCAGAGACTGAGAAACCTCAGAGGAACTGCAGGGGGTTGTGCGAGGAGTGGGGGAGGGAGGAGAAAGGAAAGCTGAGCTAGGAAGATGGTTGCCCTCCTGCCTCCTTCATGGCACCCAAGGCCAGGCAGGCCCCACCTGCTGCCTGTACCCCACAGTGCAGTTATCCTTGCCCTGCTGCTACAGAGAGCATGGGGCATTTCTCGGGGCTCCCACTAGCTCCCCCAAGAACTGCCTGCCATGGGTTCCCAATTACCTCAAGTTTCCATGTGAAACGCACCCTGGGAATTAAAGGGTTGGGGAAGGGCTAACAGCCCCCTCAGTTGTTGGCATTTCAAAGCCCTGAAGTGCTTTCTGAACATCCTAGGGTGCTCAGCTATACTCAAGGAGAAAACAATCTAGACAGCCCACAATCTAGACAGCCCACTAGGGTGCCTTTCCAAAACACTTACCTACTTCTGTACCAGGTGCCCTAGGTTAAACCAGCCTGTGAGGCTCTGGGAGTCTATGTTAGAGCATCAGACACTTGGGAGGAAGCTCAGAGACTTGCTCGCTCCCCCCCCCCCCGCACCCCCCCCCCCGCCCCACATCTCCATCTAAGCCACTGGGCACTAAACCATCTTTCCTTGTAAAAGTCTGCTTGAAGTGATAACCATTGCATCTCCTGAGTTCTGTGTCTGTGTGGAAGGTAGCTCTGCCAGGTCCCTCTCCCTGAAGAACTACTACATAGTGCTCTTCAAATAACTCCCTGCTGTTTCTTCCGGGGGGGGGGGGGGGGGGGCTCTGGTTGGAAGGCCTTGGTCCTCTGTGTAATGGTGGGAAGGGACAGACCTATGAAAGGTAGGACCTAGTGGGGACTCATTGAAGAGAGATATGGGAACCCAGCCTCTCAGGTACCCCTTTTCAAAATGTCATCCCTCTGACAACAGGTATGTCCTCCTGTAGCTGTGACATCATCAGGGCAGTGATACACCCTTTTATCTCCAAAACTGTAAGCTGAATAAGCCCTTTCTCTTTGTTAGCTGGGCCTGCTTCAAGTAATTAAAACAGATAAAAACAGAAGGCTACAGAAGCAGTTTGAAGTGCAGCTTATCACCAGATTCTCAGATTCTCTCACTGTCCATGTGATCTAAACACTTTCAACTTCCATGATAAAGCAAAGGCAACTCTGTGTCCTCCGCCTGCCAAAGACTCCTAGTCTGCCTGCCCACACTGAACTACTTTATAGACACAGAAAGTGATATTAAAACTAAGTGCTCGGTGTACCTACTAAAATCCTACCTAAAGGTCTCACTTACTGTTTGTTCTGTTGCTGTGAGGAGTCACCATTCTTTTTATAAATAAGAGTTTATACACCAAAGCAACTCTTATTTATAAAAGAAAGCATTTAATTGGGGTGTTGCCTGCAGGTTCCGAGGGTCAGTCCATTATGATCATGATAATGATGAAAGCAGACAGGCGTGATGCTGGAGAAGTAGCTGAGGGCTTTATATCCTGATCCATGGCCAGTATGGAGGGAGTGAAGGAGGGAGAGAATGAGAGAGGGAGGGAGGGAGGGAGGCAGACAGACAGACAGACAGACAGACAGACAGAGACAGACAGAAAGAGACAGGCAGGCAGGCAGTAGACCTGGTACAGCCTTTTGAAACTTCAAAGCTGATCTCCAGCCATGTACTTCCTCCAACAAAGACACTCCTACCCCAGAAAGGCCATGCCTAATCCTCCCCAAACAGTTCATCAACTGGAGACTATGCAAGTGTATGAGCTGATGAGGGCCACCATCCTTTAAACCATGGTGGGTACCTTTGACTGTGTTTGGTGGAAAAGTTTAGCCGAAAATTCAACTCACATATCCAGAGCAACAGCCATTTCTCATCAGGCATTGTTTCTTCATGCTAATAATATCTGTGGCCTTTGTCATACTTGACTGCTTGGGAAGTGTGAGGGCAGCCACCTCTCCTGTCCTTTACTCAGTCACATGCCCTCATGTCCCTCTACAAAGGTGAGTGTAGACCCTTTCTTCTTGACACATACCTTGCTCAAATTGTACTTTTTTTTTAAGATTTATTTTGTATTTTATTTTATGTGTGTGAGTACACTGTTGCTCTCTATAGACACACAGGAAGAGGGCACTGGATTCAATTACAGATGGTTGTGAGCTACCCTGTGGTTGCTGGGACTTAAACTCGGGACCTCTGGGAGAGCAGTCAATACCCTTAACCACTAAGCCATCTCTCCAGCCCAAATTGTACTTTTCACCAAATAATTTTAGTGTTTTATACTTGGGTTTTAAAACGTGCTGAAGCCAAAAGGAATATCCATTGACTGTACTTGAAAACAATGAGACCATACTGTCTTTATGACAACCTGTGGCCAAATATCAGGCCTTTACATTTTGGGGCAGTAATACAAATCCATGGAAGGTCTTGCTTTGATTTCTAAGTCGAGCCATTGCTTTGAACCCGGGACACCTCCTCAGTTCCCATAGCCACTGCACCTATGAAACAGGCTGTGTGGGGTGATCTGGGGAGGCAATAGGTAGCCAGAACACTGAAACTTGACTGGCTCCTTCCTACTACAGAAGATAGGACATGTCATGACAGTTCACTCAAAAACAAACGAACAACAAAAAAAAAACCCCTCGCATTAGCAAAACAAAAACCCTCACATTAGAAGGTTCAGCCTCAGTGCCTGCCCATCTCTCCAGCCTCCCCCTGTGATGTTTCACAAAAGCTGCTTCTGCTTTGAAGTTCTCTCATAACTACCCCTCCCACACAGATCACACTTCATAAGGCCTTCTGGAGACTACTCTTTATCTTCTTGGCAACCCTCCATTCCCAGGACAAGAGCTGATTTCGCCAGAGGCAACTAGGTACACGCTGCCCTTTCCTCTCTGCCCTTCCTAAAACTGAATTCAACAGCTCCAGTGTCTGAGATTGAAACAAGGGAAGAAAATCAAAGAAAAGCATGAAGAGTGGGATCATGCTGAATAGAACACATGCAGAAAGGTTGCCACCACGTGATCCCCCAACCTCACACCAACTGCAAACAAACAAACAAAGGTTTTCAATCTGCAAATCTCAGAGAACAGCACATCAAAACTGCCACTGCAGAGTGACCAATAAGTATCTGCCACACGTGCACCTTATTTTACCCCAGCTGCGATCAGAGCTGAATGGTTGCGCTGGCCACCTTGCCTGACCAGCCCACTGCTTCCTGCTGCAACCCTGCTTCCTAAATCTGCTCCTCTCCTCTCCTCTCCTCCCAGGCTCTCAGAAATCAAGCTCAGAAGTCCTGCTCTCTGCTTTTGCCATTTCTCAGAGCTCCTCACTCCATGTCAGTGCTAGCTTTAGTCTTCTAGGTGCTCTGATGCCAACACTAGCCTCAAACCCAACAAACACAAAAAGTTCTGTAGAGCCCATGCAAACCAGGGCACCGGGCACTGAGACAGTGGGTCTAAGTGACATGGACACAGTTTGTGACCAGCTCCAGGGTAACAATTCCATGGTCCAGGAGTCACTGATAACACCTTCCAGTGCTGTCTTCACCACCAAACGATGCCTGAGTCACGCCTCTGTCTCTGTGCTCTGACAATCTCAAACATCTACCACCAGGAAGAACAAGTTCCCTGTTGGCAGTAACACAAGAAATACTGTTCCTGTGGCACTGCAAAGAGCCAAGGACGCAGGCAGACAGCCGTTCTCAACACAGAAGCCAGGTTTAACTGGCTGAAAGCCAGCACTGGGTTTTAAATGTTTCCTTAAACTCTTCTATGCCAGACTTTACACTAGATCTGTCTAATATGCCCAGTCAGCAATGCTGAAACAATGTTACTGTTTGTTCTAAGCACTTGATTTCTCTGCAACAATTGAGCTTCTAGAGAAGAGCAAAGTCCTTGTTCCTTTTTCTCCAGTTCCGACACCCTCATAGCAGGAAATCAATAAATGCCCCTGATCTGGTGACTGGAAAGCATGTCACACAGAGTCACACACCAGGTACAATTAGCTATCACAGTGAGTGTTTCTGTCAACTTGACACAAAGTTACAGTCATTTAGGAAGAGGGTATCTGAACTGAGAAAATGTTGCCACCAGATTGATCTGTGATTAAGAGTCTGGGGCATTTTCTTTATTGGTGGCTGATGGGGAAAAGCCCAGCTGCCTGTGGGTGGAGCCTTCCCTAGACAGGTGGTCCTGCATAGTGTGAGAGAGCAGGCTGAGCAAGCAAGAGGGAGCAAGCCTGTAAGCAGCACTCCTCTATAGCTTCCACTTCTCCAGGTTCCTGCTCCGATCATGACCTGACATCCCTGTGACCAAGTGGGACGTGACAATTGTGAAGTTGTGAGATGAAATAAACCCTTTCCTCCTAGGTTACTTTTTTTTGGTCATGATGGTGTTTTTGTTTTTGTTTCTATATGTGCAACCAGAAAAGAAAAGGTGTATATAAAATAATAAAAATAAAATAAAAAAAAACTGAATGAAAGCAAGTCTTTTCTAGAATCTAATCATTCATAGAGGTTTTTTTTTGTTTGTTTGTTTGTTTTTTTATTCATTTGAATCTCCCAGAGATACAGCTTTTGCTCAGAAAATGCAATGGCTTTGAACAAATAACTAAGATCCACCACCAACTACAGAAACAGCTTCAGAAATCAGTCTAGTCCATAGCAAAGGACTATGCCTGAATTAGTTTCCTAAGTTTTCTCAATATTATGATGATGAGACTGAATTCTTCATGTTTTTAGACATTCAACCTGAGGTCTGATCAGAATCACAAGCCGCCTCTCTACCAAGCCGCACACTTAAAGACACATCATCAGGGTAACAGAGACACACAATTAACAGAACTAAGGCAATGTATCAATTGCTGTCAGGGCTGTCTCTTCTCTAGCCTCCAGTTGGTAGGCTCCTGGTTATTTATATAATTCACATCAAAGCATTCAACACACAAAGTCCATTGCCAAAAGCAAAGGAATGCATGCTTTCAAAGTCTTATGTTGTTAGTGTAGTTTCAATAGCGGAGATAAAATAATCAGAGGAAAATTTAAAAGTCATTCTAATTTCAAAGAAAAGAAAGAAAAGTGTCCAAAATTATGTTCCATGAAAACCATCTCAGGCATGGCTTGTTTTCTTATTCACAATGTGTACATCATTTGTTGTGTCCTACAGCAGGCTACAACCTTGCCAAGCTGTGTGTTCTGTTAAAGAAACTCACGCCTCATTAGTCTATGGTGCCATTACACTAGACACCAGCATAGCAGCCATCTGTTTGATATTAACCAATTTAAATATAGATAAATCTGAATCTCGGGTTATCGAACAGTAGGTTGGGATGGCATTATTTAAATCTTGATTCTAGGTATGAAATGTCTAAGAATCTCATTGGATAATACATCCCATCTCTGGAATCAATGTCAAAAGGGAAAATATTCTATCACTATGCCTTTGTATTACAGTGAAAACCATATAAATTTTTAAAATTTAAGGTAGCTGATGGCAACAAGACTTTCATTATTAACTACTTAAAAATAGTGATCAATACTTAAAAATAGTATGTTAAAAATAGTAATAAAATAAAAATAGTAATTAAGCACTTAAAAAAAAAGCAATGATAGCATCTATTCTAGAACACACCACACACAGCCACACACGGGCCACAAGAGACAGCACTCTACCAACAAATGTTAAAGCATTTAGGCTGATTCACCACCCTCAGGTACTAAATAAACTTCCTTCAGATATTAAGGTGACGTCAGAACTTGGGGCCTTGTTAATACTCACCTTAAATATCATCATAACCTCAAGGACACCATGTGTGGTCACGCTGAGTGTCGCTTCACCTCCCTTTCTAACACTGCCCACACTGACAACCGAAGGACATGAGACATTGCTGACAGTCCAAGTAACGTTCTGTCCTTCTTACCCATAAGACACAGGACAGTGTTTGTAGTATGGAATCAGGTCCCATCTTGGAGACTCTTGCAAGAAATTCATAGGACGACGCCTACACATAGCCTCACATTTGTGCTGTGCCTGAACACAGGTGTTCAGTGCTAACTACTATAGCAATCTCTGAGTCCCAAAGGGCACTGATCGGGACTCACATACAAATGTATATAGTGCAAGGTTTAGTGGGATTAAGTGTGAAACACAATCCTTTCCAAGACTTGCTTTCTTCCCAAATGCATCTACGGAAGTTTGATGGAACAGTTAGAAACTCCTTGGAAGTTATCCTCGGCTTAGAAAGTACTCTCGGCTGGCTCTCCATGTGAGTGCCACAGCTTATAAAGAAAATAAAAGTTAACTCCTGCTTCAAAAATCACTTTGAAATGGATCGTTGGGAACTTGGGTTCAAGGGCAGCTTCAGAAACAATGTTCAGTGCTGGGGAGACAACTCGGGAACTGAAAATATGCACTGAGTTGGCCCTTCTAATTCAAAGGCCTGGCTGTGGGGTTTCAAATTAAGTGTGAAAAGTCAATGCAAATATTACACATGGCATGTATACAGAGGGGGGGGGGGATGGAGGGAGGGAAGGGGAAGAAAAAGAGGGGATGGGGGAGGGTGAGGAGGGAGAGGGAGAGAGAAGCTGGGATGCATCTGGTATCTGACCCCACACAGTTGGTATAAATGTCAGTCAACATTTCTGGTGCAACTCACTCCCTTAGGAAGCTTTCAAATGAACTTGGGAAAGATACGCCCAGCACTAGTGTGACAAGTGACCACAAGCTAACAAGAACCACTGGGCCAGTGACTATCCAGCTTCCTGCTTCTGCCTTCCTTCCCACGTGCCTTGATGAACTCCGAGCCTCTCTGGAACCATAAGCTCACTAAGCACTTCCTTCTGGACGCTGTTTTGTTGTTCATGGTGGGTGTTTTGGTTTTTGTTTTGTTTTGTTTTGCAGCAACAGGAAAGTAACTGATACCATATATGTGTGTGTGCTTGTCTTTGTGTGCACAAGGGTGCAGGTGCCCTAGGCAGCAGGGATATCAGATGGACCCCCTAGAGCTGGAGCAGATGGTTTGGAACATCCCACAGGGGTGCTGGGGACCAAATTTGGTTCTGCAAGAGCAGTGCTTGCTATTAACCACCGAGCTCTCTCTCAAGCCCTTATAAAAAAAATGTTTAGTGTTAGCTTACATAGCAGTACTAGAGCTGATCTTAAATATTATCGTTTGTTAGAACTAAACTCAATTTTACATTCGGTGCTGGCTAGTTTTACATAAGCTTGACACAAGCTAGACTCATTTTGGAAGAGGAACTGTGAGTTGAAAATCCTTCCAGAAGATCAGGCTAAAAGCAGGACTGTGGTACATGGTCCTTAATTAGTGATAGATGATATGAGAGTGTCTAGACCATTGTGACTGGTGCCATCCCTGTACTGGCGGCCCTGGGTGCTACATGACAGGTTACTGAACACACCAATAAGCAGCACTCCTCCATGGCCCCTGCATCATCTCCTGCCTCCAGGTTCCTTCCCTGTTGGAGTTCTTGTCCTGACTTCCCCAGGCTACAGAGGGTGTCCTGAGAGTGAGAAGCTGAAATAAACTCTCTCCTTCCCAAGTTGCTTATGGTCAAAATGTTCTATCATAGCAGTAGAAACTCTAAAATGTATTCTCTAAGTATATTTTTATATTACATTACCCCCTTATTACATAGTAAATTGAAATATGCATCCTATGTTTGTATGACTGTATGTGTATACGTGTGTGTATACATGTGAGTGTGCATGTATGTGTAGATGTATATGTGTATTAGTGTGTACATATATATGAGTGTGTGTGAGAGTGTTAGTGTGCATGCATGTGTATATGTGTGAGTGTATTGTGAGTGTATGTGCATATATGCATGTGTATAAGTGTGTGAATGTGAACATATGTGTGGGTGAGTGTGTGTACCCATGTGTGAGTGTGTATGTGTGTACGTGTGTGTGCATGTGTGTATGTGTGTGTGAATATGTGAGTGTGTACATGTGTGTATGTGTGTGCATTCGTATAGAGACAAAAGTTTGGCAGTGAGTGTTTCCTCTCCCTCCTTGGGTTTCTGAGGCAGGGGCTCTTGCTAAATGTGGCATTTCCTGATTTGGTCACACAAGTGGCGAGTGAGCTCTTGTAATTGTCTTCCCTGCCACACCCACCCCTATACACTTGTGGCTACAACTCTGCCAGGTTCTTACATGGATGCTGGAGATCTGGACTGAAATTTTCACACTTGCCTGACAGGCACTTGAGCAAGGCTGAGCCATCTTTGCACCCGCCCTCCATTAGCTAGGTCGTGCCTTCAAAGCTCAGCCATGCTTCCTTCTCAAGCCTCAAACATCTCAAACCGTTTCCCAGTCTCTGAGATTATCAGTGACGGAATGCGCTGGTCAACCTTCACGCCCAGGATAGGGTGAGAAGAAAATGTTGGTCGCCAATCCATTGCATCTTTACTTTCTCTCAAACTACGCAAGCACATGCGCACACTCGTACTCATGGATACTTTACAAATTGTTACGGTTACTTTAAAAACTGCTTCATAGGGCTGGTGAGAAAGCCCTCGTTTGCAAATACTTATTTTCATGATAATATATGTTCAAAAACTATAAAAACTTACTGAGAGCAAGAAAACTGCCTATATTTCTACTACACCCTGAAAGCAATCATTTCTGTATATCTGAGAGGGTAGACTGCTTATCACACTAAGAAAATACACCCCCAGAACCACTATTTTGTTGTTAACATAAAAGTTTCTCATGTAGAAATTAACTGTGTCTATGAAAACAACGTGCATAAAAATGAGAAGCCCAATTTGGTTAGATAGTCAAATATATGAAGCCCTGTTTTCTATTATTTGACCTGCAAAGGTAACTAATTAATTGAAAAGATAAACTATATTTTATAGAATAAGAGAAGAACACACAAAGGAAGCCTGAACCCAAACATTTTATTTTTGATTCTTTGACAGTTCCATACATGCACATAATGGATTTTAGTCTTTCTTAGCCTCCTGTAGAAACTCTCCTCACACACAAACCTGTCTTTCATGTGTAACCTACAGGGCTGCCTGCGTGACCTCTGGAGGAGGGTCTTTGCAGGAACATAGGAGATCCATAAGGAAAATCTAAGATTTAAAACATTCCCCTCCAGTCTTCATTGCCTCTCTCCACTGCATGGAAAAGGACCATCCTTGTCTTATGACCGAAGGTTCCATGACAGTGAACAATCTGGTGGCCTCTATTACTATGAAGGAAGGAGGGGTCAAAGATAAGCCGGGTTCTTCCTGCAGTCTACACAGTGGCTTCAGACTGCCTTGTGTAAAACATACAATGTGTAAGATGTGCACACAAACTGCATTCTTTTCATCAGTACTAATTGTTGGCATGGTCTACATACAGACAGTGTTCTCTTGGCCAACAAAGCAGTTATCTGGGGTGCGCTACGGCCCATTAGGTAGAAGGGCCTGTTGAAGCCCTGTAGCCACTGAAGCATACCGGGAACCTGTGTGGAACCCCGTCCTCCAGCTCTTCCCAGCTCTTGACGTGAGCTCTTCACTCTTGACACACATCCCTGCCACTGCCATCCTGCTGTCCTTGCCAGAGGGTCAAAGTTACAGAGCTATCAAACCAGGAACTGGAAACTAAATGAGCCTTTTCTTTTTATGGTTCACGGCCTCAGAGACTGCCCTGTAGTGACTCTAAGGTGACTAATACCTAGTAAGTACTAAAGCAATTCTCAACAATTATTTGCCAGATCTTTTTTCTTTTTCTTTTTCTTTTTAAAGTAAGGATGCTTCTCTTGTATTCATTTAGTTCTTTCTGACAACATTACCTTTTAGGAAAAAGTAAAACTGACAAATAAAAGGCTGGTGGGCCTCTATTTCGTGTTTTGTTTTGTAAACTGTGAAAACCTCTCTCCTCGTGAGCTAGGGAACATTCGCTCTAAACTCAGTGTTCGCTCAGCATGGCTTACCTTCTGCTTTGTTGGTTTTCCTCTTCAGCCACTTTTCCACAGTCTCTGCACTAACACTTTCAGAAACAAATTCATCTAATACCTGGGGATGGAGAGAAAGATAGGCCTTCACCTTTTCATCCGTCAAACCTGCAAGAGAACCGGAGAGAAGGAGAGTCACCTATGTGGTACCTTCAGACAGAATGTATGCAGCACCAAGACACACCGTGCTAAGACCCAGCAACTTCCCTCTGCTGCAGAGAGCTGGTGGAGGCAGCGTTGCTTACCGGGAACAGGGCTGCTGCTTGGCATTAAAGGCAAAGCTTCGGAAGCACACAGGTGATGGGCAATGACTCTGCAGGACGTCACAAAACCGGAACCATTGACATTCAAACGCTAGGATGGCATTCTACCTTAGCAGAGTGAGGCTGGGGAGTCAGTTTCAGATGGTAGTTGGTAAATCACACCAAAGAGCTATTCCCCAGCTGCCAGTTCTGGAGGCATCCGAGTCAGGCTGGGCCTCTCTACTGTGCACTAGGATGCACAAAACACTTACTGCTTCAATTAAACCTGGCATCGCACCATGGACGGGTGTTCAAGGCATGGATGACTGTGTTAGTCACCGTTCATCTTCACCGTTGTGAACTTAAATCCCTCCCTTCCCACGGGCCCTAAAGCTGGTGCTGTAACCCATGTCAGTTCAGGGTGCTCTTGCCAGTTCCCCATTGCTGTTAGAAGTAAACAGTTCCGCTGAAGTTTCCACCCCCTTGCAAACTGTTGGCTATACATAAGACAAAGTAATCTTCTATGTTTTCAGATGAAAAATTTGAAATCAAAGCAATCCAGAATGCAAGTAGTGTGTGGAAATTGCTCTCAGTACCCTATGGTCACTGAGACTGAATGAATGTCCGTCCCTGGGGATGGCCAGATGACAGACTGTGTCTGATTTTGTCCTTGTAGAGAGTAGGCCTCACATTTCCACAAACAAAGCAGAGCATCCATATGTGTTAATTCTGCCAATCACCTAATACACAGTTGTCAAGACCTTACGGCTGAACGGGGCAGCCAAAGAGGCAGATGGCGCCATTCAATGAGTTCAGTCATTAAACCATCGACAGCAGCACAAAATGCGCACAACATCTTTGAGAGAAGGGAGGGAGCCCCGTCCTATCCCTCACAGGGCAAAGGGTACCTGTGGAACAGCATCTGATTCGGTACTTCCTGCAGGATGCTAAAGGCAAGAGGCCCCTTGAGGAGTGCTCACCTGACAAGGCAAGGTGCATCCCTAGGTAGAGGAAGAATTGGACACTGGAGCAAAGGTGGTAGGTAGAAGACAGATGATGTAAATAAAGATGGTACTCTGTTTTCTTATGGCCACAAAAGCTAATTCCTTGGGACTCCCTTCTACTGCTTGATGACACAGCTCACAGTCCCCACCCTAACTTTCCACACACCCTTGATGTCTGTTTTCTTGTCATCTGCTCGTTAGGATATCCATACTGTGAATCTGGATTCTCAATGCATTTTCAGTCTCTAGTCTTTGAATACTCCCCTACCACCTCAAAGAGACATAACCTGTGAACCTAAAGGAACTGCCGCCTCTTTTTTTTTTTTTTTTTGTCCTGAAGCGATTTTACCTCTGAGCTCCCCTTCCCTGTGACCACTACTTTCCTATTTCCCAGAAAGCCAGGCTACGTATGAAGTCTTAACTCAGGGTCCTTATTATTCGGCACTGTTATAAGATATGTTCTGTTTGCAAGTTATATATTACATAAAGGACCTGCACCCAAAATATACTCTTAAAAGTCAACCATAAGCAAGCAAACAGCCAGCTTTTAAAAATGGACCCAAAGCTGAACAAACATCTTAAACAAAGAAGCTGCAGATATCACAAATAAACACAGAAAAGGTACTAATTGGTCATTAGTGAACTGGAGGTAACATGAAAACAAGACTCAACCGCATACTTATTACAGTGGCTAATGTCCAAAACCCGGAGAGCAGTAATTGTGGGTGTAGAGGAGAGCAGCAGTTCCTGCTCGCTAGCTCGCTGCTGGTCAGCATCCAAGCGCTATGCTATTTTGGGAGGTAGGTTGCTAGTTTATTATCACTTAAATAAAGTTGTCTTGATGACCCAATAATATCATGTGTTAGCCCGACCCACGTGGAAGCCCCATGTCCGCTTGAAGACCTGCATGTGAACACTTTGTGAGAGGCTTTCCTTCATAATCTCCAAATTCTGGAAGCATCTGAGAGCATCTTCTAGTACGTGAAGACAAGCTGTGCATGTCGACTTAGCTGTCAGCTCCTGAGAAGAGGGCAAGATGAGAAGCCAGAGAAAGACCTAGCTGAATCTAGGGAGATAAGCCCCTCTGCGGGGCGATGCATTAAGTAACCACAGTTATAAGACACTAGGGGGGAAAGTCCACAAGGGCAAGTGGAAAAAGATGGGTAATTGTCTAAGTTCAAGGACAATGGAGGGAGGCTATGTGAAACACAGTAGGTCTTGTGGGGTCAGGACTTTATTCTATGATATTTGGTGGTGAGTATATAATACCACACACCTCTCAAAACCCACAGAATCTTACAGCACAGCGGATAAAATCATGATCCATGCCTGTGTTTACAGAACGGAAGGCTGGGAGGGGACGATGTAATGTGACAAAAATGTCAGAACAATTTCCGCTCCTGCGATGAGCCCCGCGCCATGTGCAGACGGCTCCCTCTTCATTCCCACAGCAGCATGGGGTGTCTGTGAGTGCTGAGAGACAGAAGGCTTGGCCTTTAGGGTACAGCCTGTCAGGCTACAAACTCGCCCGCTGGAATAGTCATCTCTCAGTTAAGACGTCAACGGGATGCAAACTGAGATTCAAGTCAGACACAGCTTTAAACGTTTTCTTCAATGACAATTTCTCATTGGAATAGAGGGGCCTGCGTGTGCCGAGGGCGAGCCCTGGCTGAGTGGAACCAACTGGAAGTTCTTGAGTGTGTTAATGTAAGCTTGGATTAGAAGAAGCTCAAGAGTTGCTTTCTAGGAAAAGCGCTTCTTTCTCAGTCCTGTGCTCTGCCAGTACAGAAGGCTCTGGTGACCGTGGAGGGCCAGGCACATGGTCGATGTCCAGCCTGTCCTTTAGCTTCTGCCATACTTGGGGCCCACGACACTGCCCTACAGACCCACACATTCCCCTCACTCAGCTCTTCCCCACAACCACGATTCCTTCATCGCAAATTAGGTACCAGGTCCACAGGCTGTATGTCCCAACCCTAGCTTCTGATTCTAGTGTGTACACGGTCAGTGAGCCTTTCTCTTTGCCTGTGTTATCCCTCCCCACGTGTTCCATCCATGTGTGAGCAGAATGTAACATAAACCATTCTCCCTCTCTTAAAGGCATTGCCCATGTGTGCTCTCTTAAAGGCATTGCCCATGTGTGAGGCAGACTCAACAATGTTACTTCCAACTTCCCCGAAAAAGCCCAAGCCCTGAAGGACAGACAGCCTGAACGCTGAGGTGAGACAGGCTGAGCATTAGTGTGGACAGGCTCAGAGAGACACTCGGCAGCATGGAGAGCACTTGGTACTTGGACATCTTTCCAGCTTAGGCTACATGCCAAGTAGTTCGTGGTCTCAAATTTGGTCTTAGGTCTTCCACATTTGAGTTCAACGATTAAGAGTACAATTAACAATTTGGGAATCTCCAGATACAAGATTGTGCCTTGGAACACAATCCAAACCTGCCATTCCCTCCCTAGGCTGTTGGTTCACTCTTCCACAACTGGTCGGCTGCTGGGGAACCTGTCGTAGCCTGAGAACTCCTAATGTCTAACACACCAAGGGCTGGGTGCATAGGCGAATTTATGTATAAATTTTTAGTGGTGCCAAAAGGCAGCTCCAAAATACATACCAGAAATATTTGCCCTTAAGGTATATATAACAAGATAAATGCATACGTTAAGAAATGTTAGCGCCTTAACACAAAATTTGTCAAACATAAAAGTCAGATTCATCTCTTCTGACAATTCCAAAATCCAACTCCCTCTTCCTTCCTGGGTCTTTCCTTTCCTGGAGTCCATATTCCAGCTACTGAAACTACTTCCCTGGGAAAAAACGATAGAACAGCTAACTACCATTTGCTATTTGCAAGTGAGCACATCTGGCACAGCTGGTGTGCAGGAATGTTTTCCATAAGCAGACCCTGGGTTATATCCCCTGACCAACTCAGGCCTCTGGGGATTGTGTGTCTGGTACACAGCACATGGGCACTCCACAAAAGTCACAGTCCTGGGTGTAAAAGTAAGGGCAGAACCACAGAGGTGTTGGGTCCTTGGATCTGGGTGTTCTCTTGGCTGCAGAGACAATACCCAGGGTGAGAACAAAGACGCAGACCAAACAACTCATCAGCCCTGTGTCTTCTGCATTCGTCTCTCTGGGGCCGTGAGTTTTCAGAATTACCCCTGGCCAGTGCCACCTCTGCTTTGACACAGATTACAAACCTTGGCTTTTAAGCCTCAGGCTTTGGTCAGGGAGTAGGAGGGAAGGGTTAGCTTCTACCTCATAAGACCCACCCTGGTCTAGCCTGGGGATGAGGAGTGGTCAGTAAACCAGCCCCACTTCCTTGTGGTTCTCTCACCTCTTCACCCCACTCATGTTCACACTGCTATCTGCCTAACTCCTCTTCACCCTCCATCTGCCTAAGCGAGGCATTTAGACCAGAAGCAACCTCACCAGAGAGCCCTCCCTAATGGCATGCACCCTCAGCACTGACTTCTCCGTGGTACGCTGCTTGAGCTGGCCCTTGCTCTTGCTGTCAGATGAAACCTCCTATGTGCTGAGGGATCACTTGCTAAACATCAGCTTTTCCAGCTAAGACTAAAATCTCTCTGGGTGTAGTAATTGGTAGCTAGTCTGTCACAATCTCCACATAGCAAGTGTCTTGAAAAGTCATAGCCTGACCTAAAAGCCCCCTCACAGAATAGCTGCTCATTAGGGAGGCCTTGGTTGGCATGTGGAGACGAGGCTGTGAGTGTATGTACAGTTCACAGATAGGTAAAGGCCAGGTCACTGGGTGACAGCCTGAGCAACAGCTCAGTCTGTGTCAACAGTCTTCTTTCTAGAAGTCTGAAGTTAAAAGAATGTATAGGCAGAGCATATCTAGATGATACATATTATGGCCATGACCCCAATTTTAAAAACCCAAGGACTGGATCTCCGATGTGCTCTGCTGGCCCCCTTCGACACAGGCTACAAGTTACCGTTGGAGAAACTGAGAATGGCCTCAGGTGACTCCAAGACGAAAGGCTTTCAGCAGCATAAGCCAGCTGTGCCCTGGACCGCAGGGACACACATCTCTCCTCTGCTTGCTGGCTGTTAACTCTCAGAGATTACAAGTGCAGCTTCGAGAACCGGCTCGTCCTGAGCACAACCATATTCTGGTTCCTGGGAGTCACCTAGTGACTCCGAGTTCAGGGGTAGTTCTCGAGGCCACAGCACTCAGACTTGTCAGCTCAGTGAGGGAGGGCATCAGTGAGCAGCTCTTACCTTGTGTGGTAGCAGAGGGGCTGGGAAAGCCGAGGCACAGCTGTGCCTGCTGGAAACCGCCCAGCTCCATGAGATCTCAGACATACCCCGGAACCCACACTTCACGGCAAGTGCGGACAGAGGAGCTTCTTAGCAGCCTCTCTGTTCCTGCCTCAGTTATGACTGGGGGGCTTTCCTTTCTCTCTTTTGTTTCTGCACAAACCTCCCATGCCCATGTGACACTTCCTGAGAAGGCAGTAACTCTGTACTGTAAATAGCCAGCATCCTTCTAACATCCCTGATCCACGGACACTCCTTGCAAAAATGTCCTTCATGCCCTGCCTGTTGTGCTTAGATAAATGTTTATGAGGTAAGGACGTATGCAGAGTTCCTTCTCAACACTTGTCAAATACAGGAATAGATTAATAGGCTATAAACATTCTTCTGGCATTGTTTTAAAAAGCCGAGTCTTATGTGGAAGTCACCGAGTGGCATCCCCGAGGTTATGGAAGAAACAACTCCAGAAAATGTTTCTGTCACTATGGCAAAGGAGAAAAGCAGAGGGGGAGGACGAAGGTCTTGTAGTACTTAAGCTTGTCTCTCACAAACGCACATCAACATGTTTTTGTTACACACAGGCACATCCCACAGAAAGAGGCTTCATCCAGGGGCCTGTACTAACCCTGGTGTGATGTATGTTGGGGTCTCTTACTGCTCCTGCATTAGCAGCCTGAGGGGCCACAGGGCTTCCAGGGTTCATTGTTTGCATTTATCAAAGGCCCCTTGTACTGGTCCCCCAAGACCACCACTGAGGTAGGCATTCCAAGTTACTTAAAGAAATCGAACCACAAACTTGCCACTCGTGGTTTAAGATAAAGACGAAAACGGTTTTTAAATTTCTGAGCAGGACTCCTAGGAGTTAAGATTAATCCCGAAATATTCTACCCGCAGGAAGTCTGGAGTGGGGAGGATTTACGCCCCTACTTCTCAGCTCAAGTTTACAGTAAGCTGGTAGCAGGCTAAGGCTGCCTCCCTGGTAGAAGGTAGACACATGAGGAGATACAGGCCCCGTCCCCAGGAGCCTGCTCTAAACCTCCATGTTTCTACCAAACACACACCACAGGCGAGTCAGTGTGAATGTCTGCATGCCTGCTACCTATGCAACTGATGCTCAGCTTCTAGGAGAGCACCCATCTTCCACAGAGAGGCTGCCTTCCTCTCAAAAAATCTAGACATGCCTTTCCTCTGGAAAAGCTCAGGCTGTCCCTTTAAACCAGTATAAGTGTGCAAAAGCCCACACCTAGCTACACGTTAGCAGCTAATGGCATCTCAGAAGAGCTAACAAGTGCTTTGAGGCCTGTCAGATGTGGAAATGATCCCAACCAACCATTCTATCAGCCTGACCGTGTACCGGAAACTAGTCCATGTGAAATTTTCCAGCAATATCACCCAGGGAGGGAAGACCAGGGTGACAGCCAGCTGGAGAAACAATGAGAGTGTGCTGAGGAGACAAACTCGAAGGTAGATTGGTAAGCCAGAATAAGAACTCTGCCTCAGTGATGTACTCAGAGAATTAGAGTAGGCAGGAACTTTGCAGTAAAGACAGAATGGCCAGTAAAGGAAAACCCCAGGCTATCAAGGCTAGACACGGCTCTTCCTGGCTGATGGTAACTTAGCTCAAATGGATGCTAAACTGAAACAGTTGATTTGGGCTAAAGGCACAAAGAGTCACTAAGCTAGAGTCCAGTCGATCCCCTATTGACGTGACAGTGTAGAGATACTGATGGTCACAATGTCAAAATCGAATTCTGCTGTGTTCAAATGCTCAAACACAGGGCGACAGCCTGAACTGCAAAGTGTTGGGGCAGAGCTATGACAGCACTTTACGCTTTGACCACAACATGGACAGTGACCTTGTGGACAAGTATGTCTGCGGCCAATTGGGATGCAACCTTGCATGTCCGTCAAACCATGTCCATGCTTAGAGCAGGGAGAACTTTTACATCCACCCTTGTCTTCAAGTCCTCAGTGTAGGACTTGATAAATGCCCTTTAAAAAGGGTTTCCTAGATCTTCTCCTGCAGAAGCACGTTTGTAAAATCGAATGCCCGTTTTAGGAATGCAGTATGCTGGAGAGGTGGCTCAGCCATGAAGAGCACTGACTATTCCTCCATAGGTCCTGAGTTCAATTCCCAGCAACCACATGGTGGTTCACAACCATCTGTAATGGGATCCGATGCCCTCTTCTGGTGTGTCTGAAGATAGCTACAGTGTGCTCACACACATAAAACAAACAAACAAACAAATAAATCTTTTTTAAAAAGGAATACAGTAAGATACTTTAGAGAGGAAAGTAGGGAAAAGAGTTTCATGTAATTTAGTGTGGAGATGAGGGAAAAGGATATGGGAGAAATGTGGAAAGAAGGGAGGCTCCCTCCAAGAACAGTCATGTAGACTCCAAAACTGAAAGAAAGAAAGAAAGAAAGAAAGAAAGAAAGAAAGAAAGAAAGAAAGAAAGAAAGAAAGAAAGAAAGAAAGAAAGAAAGAAAGAAAGAAAGAAAGAAAGAAAGAAAGAAAGAAAGAAAGAAAGACACAGTGATGGTTTGTATATACTTGGCCCGGGGACTGGCACTATTAGGAGGTGTGCCGCTGTGGGTGTGGGCTTTATGATCCTCATCCTAGCTGCCTAGAAGCCAGTATCCTCCTAGAAGCCTTCAGATGAAGATGTAGAACTCTCAGCTCCTCCTGCACCATGCCTGCCTGAACGTCACCATGTTCCTGCCTTGATGATAATGGACTGAACCTTTGAACCTGTAAGCCAGCCCCAATTAAATATTATCCTTATAAGAGTTGCCTTAGTCATGGTGGTGTCTGTTTACAGAAGTAAAAAACAAACTAAGACAGTCATGCAAACTAAATTTTAATTTTAAAATTAAATTTAGAAAGGAGAATAGTTGCCATTATTTGTTATGGATATTTAATACCTGGATTAATTTTTTTAAGAAGTCATACCTGGGCTGGGTGGTGGCTCAGTGGGCAAGATGCTTGCCATTTGAGCACGGGGAACTGAGCTGAAATTTCCAGCACAGCCCTGTAACCTTAGCACTACATAGCAGAAACAGGAGGATCTCGGGGCCTTAATAGACACTGGCCTAGCCATTCAGCAGTGAGCTACAAGTTCAGGGAGAGACAAGTATTGAAGACTGAACTGGAGTTCAATCATGGAAGACAGCAGATGAGGAGTTCTGACCTCCATGAACACCAGCCTGCCTGCATACATGTACATACAGATGAGGAGCTCTGACCTCCACAAATACACACCTATCTACACAGGTAAAAGGGCGGGGGGGGGGGGGAGCCTCATCTCCACTTTCAGTCCATTAAAGCCCTGAAAAGCTCTGAAAGTAGAAAGTCCCACCCTGTCTTGTTGAGTATTATTCCCTAGGAACAACCCCTTTCATTTGTTAAAAGGGTTTGAAAAGACAGGATTGACAGATCAGAAACAAAGAAAACCAAAATTCACGCAAATCTTCTCAGAATGAGTTGAAATCATTTTTCCCCCCAGAAAACCTGGGAACCACCTTTCTCTGCACATGGTGGCACGTGGTGCCTGCAACCCCTACATTTGAAACTGAAAGTCCTGAGGTCACTATAGGGTAGGTCCATTAGGCCAGAGTGGGTTCTACTGCAAGACCCAGTGCCAAAAAGTTAAGGATGGAGGAGGGGTGGGGGTGGAGGAGGGGTAGGGGGTGGAGGAGGGGAGAGAAAGAGAATGAAAGAAAGCGGTTTCTTAAAACATCTGATCATAAAGTCGTCTAGAAATGTTACTTTTGAGAATTAATTTATAAAATGATGCTATTATTCACACCTCTTTGATTCAATGTCTGGCTTATAGGCAACACTGGGACCTGATTAGCAGGCATTATACGGTGCCTTAGGGTGAATCAGAATTGAGAGCACGCTGTAAATAAAGAAGACAGATGATCATTCTGCAAGACTGATGAGGACACAGACAGCAGTTCCTGTGGGGGGAGGTAAGAAACACCTTCCAGAAGAGATCCATTCTGGTTCCTACTTGGAGGCACAGAGTCGTCACTGGCAG
>CAKLHJ020000014.1:0-65935 GCA_921997135.2 Mus spretus | reverse complement strand
CTAGTAAAATTTCACTTACAGAGTCTCACATGCGCTATTGTCTTGCCAGCAAGAACACACGTGTGAGAAACCGGATCCTTCTGCAGCAACTTTATTACACCAGTTTCAACATGAAGAGGAAGACCCCAAGCACGAAAAAGGCATTGCTTATATACACCTATACACCTTAGTGTGACGTGTCCACACCTGATTGGCTGCTCTCCCAGAGCCTCATCACCACGCCCCGGGATGGGCCATGACTTGGCATGAAAAACACTCTCGCACATGTGCACATTGCTTCTTTACCAATTAGGCCACGCAGGCACAGCGGAAGCCGCTTCCCACAACAGAGAGTCAAGTGCATAATACATTGTCTTAGTTAGGGTTTTACTGCTGTGAACAGACACCATGATCAAGGCAAGTCTTATACAAAACAACATTTAATTGGGGCTGGCTTACAGGTTCAGAGGTTCAGTCCATTATCATCAAGGTGGGAGCATGGCAGTATCCAAGCAGGCATGGCACAGGAGGAGCTGAGAGTTCTATGTCTTCATCCAAAGGCTGCTAGTAGAAGACTGACTTCCAGGCAACTAGGATGAGGATCTTATGCCCACACCCACAGTGACACACCCATTCCAACCAGGTCACACCTATTCCAACAAGGCCACGCCTCCAAATGGTGCCACCCCCTGGTCCAAGGATATACAAACTATCACATTCCACTTTGTGGTCCCCATAGACTTGTTCAAAAACATGAGTCTATGGAGACCATACTTAAACATAGCATAATGCAAAATGCATTTAGTCCAACTTTCAAAGTCCTCATAGTCTATAGCAGTTGCAACAATGTTAAAAGTCCAAAGTTCAAGGTCTCTTCTGAGATTCATTCAGCTTAATTAACTGTAATCCCCAAAGCGAGGCAGGAAATCAGCTGGGCAAACTCCAAACTCTGTATCTCCATAGCTGATGTCAAAGTGGTCTTCAGATCTCTACTCCTTTTTCATCTTTATTAACTGCAACAAACTGCTTTCTCCTGGGCTGGTTCCACTCCCTGTTAGCAGCTTTCCTCAGCATGTATCCCATGGCTCTGGCATCTTTAACATCTTTGAGTCTCCAAGGCAATTTCAATGTTACAGCTTCTTGTTTCAGTGTCTGGGATTCCACTTGATCTTTTTGACTCCTCCTAAGGGTTGGCATCACTTTTCCAGCTCTGCCCTCTGTAGCACTCTAAGCTCAGGTTGATCCACTCCACTATGGCTGCTGTTCTTGGTGATCATCCCATGGTACTGACATCTCCAATACACTGGGGTGTTCCACTCCAACTAGGCTTCACCAATAGCCTCTCATAGGCTCTCTTCAGGGTGCCAAGCCTCAAATCCTTTGCATGACCCCTTCAGTCCTGGGCCATCAACTACAGCTGAGGCTTCACCTTCTCCAATGGCCTTCCCTGGCCTCTCACAGTGCTAAGCCTCAGCTTCTCTCCATGATTCCTTCATTCCTTCACAAGCAGTACCACCTGAGTGACTCTTACACATTACCAAGTCCAGCTGCAGCATGAGGTACAACCTTGGGTATCTCTGGAATACAGCTTCTTTCTGCTCCCAGAAAACACTTTCCAGAAGATTTCAGCTCAGTGATGCTGTTCTCTTCTTAATCACTGCTAATTCCTTAGCTCCAGCTAACCAGCATCAATTTTCCCAGTAGTTCCTTCCATTCTTAACTCGAGAGCCAGAGCCACATGGCTGAAGCTGCTAAGTTCTGCTACTTACAGGAACTAGAACATGATCCCCTTGTACTATTACATTATCACTAGCTTCCTGTTTTCTAAATCGTTCACTGCCTAAGCTTGGCTATCCTGGTTCTTGCTTTATAGATTGACCTTGAATGCAGAGATCAGCATGCCTCTCTCATGGGATTAAAGGTGTGTACCACCATGCCTGGTTCTAAATTCAGCTGGGTAGGGTCTTGCCCCAAGGTCCTACTCCCTTAATCTGTTATTTCCTAGAACACAGGATTTTGCTCCATTTCACTTCCTGGTATGCCTTTAATACTCGAACCATATATTTTATATTTTGCCTTTCTAAGCTTGCTAGGCTTGTTCAAGCTTCTCTTTGTGAGACTTAACCAGAGAACAAAGTCTCTGCTGGGCTTTTTTGAAACTTCCTTTGTCAATGCAATTAATGCAATTAATCCAAGTCTCTTTACCTTAGCCTCAGGCATACTTTTTAGACAAGGGTAAAAAGTAGCCCCATTCTTCACCAAAATACCACAAAAACAGTCTTTATGCCACATTCTGAAATTCTTCTCCTTTGAAATCTCTTGGGCCAGGTCAACACAGTTCAAATTGCTCCCAGCAACAAAGTCTTCCATATTCCTACTAGGATGCCATTAAGCCCCATTTAAAGCATTCCACAGAGTTCCACATCCAAAGTCCAAACATCCACATTCTTTCAAATAAAAGCATAGTCAGGCCTATCACAGGTACTAACTTCTGTCTTAGTTAGGGTTTTACTGCTGTGAACAGACACCATGACCAAGGCAAGTCTCATACAAAACAACATTTAATTGGGGCTGGCTTACAGGTTCAGAGGTTCAGTCCATTATCATCAAGGTGGGAGCATGGCAGTATCCAGGCAGGCATGGCACAGGAGGAGCTGAGAGTTCTATGTCTTCATTCAAAGGCTGCTAGTGGAAGACTGACTTCCAGGCAACAAGGGTGAGGATCTTATGCCCACACCCACAGTGACACACCCATTCCAACCAGGTCACACCTATTCCAACAAGGCCACACCTCCAAATGATGCCACTCCCTGGTCCAAGGATATAAAAACTATCACATACATAATAAAAAAGAATGATATGATAAAATACTGGTAGAGATTTAATGACAAATAGCTCATATTGGTTGCTGGATGCCAGAAATCTGTCCAAGGAACCTGAAACGTGAAAACAGGGCAGTACTCAAATAAATAAGCACACTCACAGAATCTGGTACTCTTGGGATCATCAAATTACTTACTATTTTAACAAACAGACGTAAAAGAGCACTAAAATGGAAAATGTGCACAAGCTGGGCAGTGGTGGCCCATGCTTTAATCCCAGCACTTGGGAGGCATAGGCATGCATATTTCTGAGTTCGAGGCAAGCCTTGGATACATAGTGAGTTCCAGGACAGCGAGGACTACACACAGAAACCCTGCCTTGAAAAAACAAAAAATAAAGTGTGCACAAACATCAGAAACATAGTTCAGATTGTCTATGAGCATTGGGATAGATAGATAGATAGATAGATAGATAGATAGATAGATAGATAGATGATAGATAGATAGATAGATAGATAGATAGATAGATAGATAGATAGATAGATAGATAGATAGATAATTATTTATCACATATATGTACAGTTACTAGACTGTAAAAGAGACCATGTGGCTTACAGGATTAAGTGCTCACCTTCTCCTGCCTCAGAACTAAGTCATTTAAGCTCATAAGCTTCTTCGAGTTTTGCTTATTAAAGACAGCAAGCCCTTCTGGTCCACTCCAGCACCAGGGTGCCGTGCCCTCGGAGTATCCGGACACCCGCAAAGACCCACACAGGATCACCCATGGGACCCTAAGACCCCTGGTGAGCAGAACACAACGTCTGCTCCAATCCAATTGCACCGGACCTGAGACTGCATTAACTAGGGAAGCAGATAACCCGGCCTGATCAGGGGCACAAGTCCCTTTCGGTCCACTCCAGCAACGGGTTCCTTGTGCATGGAGTTTCCGGACACACCCAAGGTCCTCACAGGACCCTCCACGGGATCTTAAGACCTCTGGTGAGTGGAACACAACTTCTGCCAGGAGGCAGGTTCGAACAACAGATATCTGGGCACCTTCCCTGCAAGAAGAGAGTTTGCCTGCAGAGAATACTCTGACCACTGAAACTAAGGAGAGAGCAAGTCTCCCAGGTCTGCTGATAGAAGCTAACAGAGTCACCTGAGGAACAAGCTCTAACCAGAGACAACTATAACAACTAGCTTCAGAAATTACCAGATGACTAAAGGCAAACGTAACAATCCTACTAACAGAAATCAAGAACACTCACCATCATCAGAACGCAGCACTCCCACCCCACCTAGTCCTGGGCACCCCAACACACCCGAAAAGCAAGACCCAGATTTAAAAGCATATCTCATGATGACGGTAGAGGACATCAAGAAGGACTTTAAAAACTCACTTAAAGAAATACAGTAGAACACTGCTAAACAGGTAGAAGACATTAAAGAGGAAACAAAAAAAATCCCTAAAGAATTGCAGGAAAACAAGACCAAACAGATGATGGAATTGAATAAAATCATCCAAGACATAAAAAGGGAAGTAGACACAATAAAGAAAACCCAAAGCGAGGCAACGCTGGAGATAGAAACCCTAGGAAAGAGATCTGGAATCATAGATGCGAGCATCAGCAACAGAATACAAGAAATGGAAGAAAGAATCTCAGGTGCAGAAGATTCCACAGAGAACATCGGCACAGCAATCAAAGAAAATACAAAATGCAAAAAGATTCTAACTCAAAACATCCAGGAAATCCAGGACACAATGAGAAGACCAAACCTACAGATAATAGGAGTTGATGAAAATGAAGATTGTCAAATTAAAGGGCCAGCAAATATCTTCAACAAAATTATAGAAGAAAACTTCCCAAACCTAAAGAAAGACATGCCCATGAACATACAGGAAGCCTACAGAACTCCAAATAGATTGGACCAGAAAAGAAATTCCTCCCGACACATAATAATCAGAACAACAAATGCACTAAATAAAGATAGAATATTAAAAGCTGTAAGGGAGAAAGGTCAAGTAACATATAAAGGCAAGCCTATCAGAATTACACCAGACTTTTCACCAAAGAAGATGAAAGCCAGAAGAGCCTGGACAGATGTTATACAGACATTAAGAGAACATGTTCCTGTGATATGATATGGAGTCTCTCCAGCAAGGACACACACACAGGGCACACACGGGTTCTTCTGCAGCATAGCTTTAATGCATCTCTAGAGAAAGATCATTAGCTTCTGGGGGGGATGCCTAGAACACAGGAAACTCGGTCCTTAAATAGGCCACAAGAGGGGTTGGAGACGTGACTCACCCTGACTGGCTGCTCACTATCAACCCAGATGAGGCGCCACGGGACAGGCAGGGCACAAGGAATGGAGAAATACCCCAGCACATACGCAGACTAATTATTTATCAGTTAGAACACCGGATATGATTGCAAGGGTGGCTCCTTACATCTCCCCCTTTCCTTTTATTTAAAAGACAACAGGCCACCCAGTACTGAGAGTGGAGATAGAGGTCAAATCCCCAGTGTGCAAAATTAGGGGCATTACACAAAACCTTCTCCCAGGCTCATCACCCGGAGGGGTCTTGGTCACTCCTGTGTCGTTTTTCCTGGGGGAAGGACACTTGGACACTCAACCTTCATACAAGATGACATGTCTCCCTAGAATAGGCTCATTTTATGCCGCAGAGCCTTTCTACTGCAGTGTTTAGCTGTGAAACTCTCTCGGGCTGCTGAAGCACACTCACTCTATCCCGTGCAATGAGACTAGCCTCGTGGGGTACAAGAGCTGAGTGGCCAGCGACCTATTGCTGTATATCAATATAGATAACCATATATCAGGGGAGGTGCCGTGTTCTAATGCTGCAAGTGCTTGGGCTATTATCATCCTGTCCATTTTTGTTTGGGCTTTAAATTTACAGACCATCCAGAGCAAAAGCAACGCTCCACCACATAGGATAATGGCAAACAAGCTTACCCCCACCCACTCCTTAAAGTAGGAAAATCCAGAGGAAATCCAGGTGGAGAAGCCCTTCATCAGCGAAGGGTCGAGAATTCACTTGTAAAATAGTAACTCTCAACTCTCGAAGCATTTGCTCAAATTCCATGGTCCAATTCTGTAACATATAACGAGACAAAGTTTTAGACAAATTTGCTGCTCTTATAGAATTTTCAAACTGAACAGAAGTAACATAAAGACCAGGCATCTTGTATTCACAGCCCAATTGAACCAACTGCCAAAGAATATCCACTTGTTCTTGGACTAGGTCGATGCGTTGATTTATCAACATCAACCCTCCTTGTATCTGTGAGTTGGCTGTGGCCTGTTTATCCAAGGCCGTTGTGACTGTCATAGAAAGCTCGTTAATAGTTTGTATTGTTTGAACAGTAGTAGATAGAGCGAGTGCTGAGGCCATGATAGAGGCTGCAACTGCCGCTGTGGCCACCAATCCAACTATAATAGCAGAAATACCAAAATCTCTTTTCCCTCGAAACAAAGTCAAGCTATTAGGGGCATCTACAGGAAAAGGAACAAATCTAGGCATGCGGGTAACCAAAGCAAAAGGATATTTCTTAGCATCCCAGCATAAGGCATAAAAACATTTTTCTTGTGAGCAATCTATCTCTATCTGATTCTGATTTAAGCTTTTTTTACTTACCACCCCCAAAAACGGGGGCCATACACATACCGGGGTGGCAGTAAAATTTACCTCTTTTTGTTTTTTATATTTAACATTGGATGTAGTCCATTTAAAATTTGAACTCTGTTTTTCATTCTGGCGCGGGGTACTTCTCTAATCAAAGGTCATTTCTCCCTTCTCACTAGAACCTCCTCCAATCATAGCCATGGGGGCGAGATCAGTACAGCTTCCATTAACCCCACAAAGCAACCATTGATCAAAA
The DNA here is from genome assembly GCA_921997135.2 of Mus spretus. Lineage (NCBI taxonomy): Eukaryota > Metazoa > Chordata > Mammalia > Rodentia > Muridae > Mus > Mus spretus. The sequence goes on along the minus strand of CAKLHJ020000014.1, from coordinate 59,226 downwards.
CGGTTAGTATTAGTTCAGAGGGGGTCCACAGCACTAAAATCATATCCAGCAAAAGTATCATTATACTCTCTACTAATATATGGGGAAAAGGAAAAATATTTCTCTACTGCCCAAGTATATTTTTTAGCTTGGCAACCTGTCCAAGGTAACATTACATCTTCCATGGGCCCTTCCTTGCAAAAGGGTGCCATTCTTGGTTGTGAAGGCGGCTTATTTCCAGGTTTTTGGCTAGGCCACCATCCTCTAATAACTATGGTATCAGCCTTTATATCAGTCGTTACGCCCCAAGAGCTCTTTCTTAACCGGGCTGCTGATTGATAATGCAAGGATATACATTAACTCTTATCTTGTAACAAGGAAATTAACATAAAGCACAGGCTTCCCTGTAGGAAGAAGGTTCTATTTTCTAGTAAAGCCTGAATCTGTTCATCTAAGGATAAATAAGCAAGTCCCAGTTCTTTATCTGTAGGAAAAAGCGTGGAAATATTTGTGCATTATGCATAACTGGCATAGGAAGAGGGAAAGTTGACATAATTCCCCATCTTAACTCTCCAGATATACTAGGAACCAGAATGTCCAGCATGAGGAGTATGATCCATCGATGTCTTGGGATCTTGTTCCTGTGACTCATTGTCCAAGATCTGGATCCTTCAAGTGAGGCGCTCCGGAATCCAAAAGGGATTATCTTCCTCCTGTGGAAAAACACATATAGCTCCCCTGGATCTTATTAAAATAGGATCCGGGCCATATCATTTATTATCAAGGACATTCTTCCACTTGACCATTTCATTGAGCAATTGAGGCCATTGTCTGTGCCTTTCAGCTGGTGATCTCCCAGCATTATCCAATTTTAAGAAATTAAAAGTAAATATTATAAGGGATAGAGTCATCTTTGGCGTCATAGCCTTTATCCCCCCTTTTTGTTTAATTAAATAGGACTTGAGAGTGTGATGGGCACGTTCTACAATGTCTTGTCCTTGAGGATTATAAGGAAGGCCAGTCAGATGAGTCACATTCATCTGATGGCAAAACTGTCATGAATGCTTTTGACTAACAAGAACAGAACATTTGTTTCTAGGGTGGCTATTCAGCCCAGTCATATATACTATTTAGATTTACAAAATAAACAGCTAGGACTTATCTGTTTAGTCTTTCTTGTCAGTGGCTAACTTCAGCTTAGGAATTTTTTCTTTGATTAGGAGCCAGATGATGATGCATGTGCTCTAATATGTTGAATATAAAAAGGGTGTTCACACATCAAAATACAATCTTGTATTTTCATCAAAATTTTAGATACTGAACTGTTAGTTTTAATATAACATGAACAGTGACTGATTACACTTTTAATTGCTTCTCTTGAAGAGAGGTTGTAACTAGAATGCTTAAAAAGTCATTATAGTCACTTGTATATAATTTATTTATTTATTTATTAATCAGAAATTAGAGAAAGTCTTTAAGTTGTCTCTACAAATAACTATCTTTTAAAACCCAAATAAATATAAGAATCCTGAGTTTGTATCTTTTCAGGAGCTATTTGTGATCTTTATCAGTTAAAGCTTTATGTAAACCTCTATAACACAAAAGCAAATCCAGGGGGTCTTTTCCAGGTAACTTAGGACAATTTCTTAACTGCCCAAAAACAATTTTCTTAAAGAAACAGTATTTTTTCTTATAATTTGCATAAGCAATTGCAAGCTCTGAGATATAATATTGACTATTAATATACAACTTAAAGTTTGATTGTTCAACATTTTTAAACACCATCTTCAGCACACAATTTAATTATGTGTGCTGAAACAGGATAAGCATGTGATTTAATTTACATATACTTTTCTCCCATAGAAGGGTTGTATTTAAATACAGTAAATGGGATTTAAGCATGCATGAAGATACGAAAGCATGCATAAGCAATTTTTAACTTATCTTAGGATGAGTATCAATTTTATTTAAAATGATGGTATGTAATAGGTCAAATATCAATATTCTGCAATAACCAATTGCTGTTTGGAACAAGGAATTCTTAATTCTTAATTAGCACCACAGCAACCTTATAATAGGATGTTAAAACTTTGAGGTGAAGAAGGATGATTTTACATTAATGTTTATTTTTGCCAAAAAATAGCTGTAGACACATTTAATAGAAATAACTAGAATATGTAACTAATATTTGATTACCACCAATTACAATCGATACCAATAGATTACAGAAGTTTCTTCTACTTTCTGTTAAAGCCTTTTTGGTTCTCACCAGTTAATTGGAATCTCACCTGATAGCACCTAACAAAAGCTTAAGTTCTCCTGTGGCAAGTTTAAGGTGAGGTCTTAGCCAATTAACATATCCTGTAAGCTTTTGAAAATAAAATTTTGAAGTAAATTTGTACCAATTTTACCAGTATAACTGAAACCCTAATTATTAAAAAGGTATTGCCTCTGAATCTTATGAAGCAACAACTATTTCCCAGAACTTTAAACTTCCCTTTAGAGACATTAGTTAATAAAGTACTTTTCACTTAGGAAACAATATATACTGAAAGATTTAAACCTTTTGCTTCTTGTATTGAAGCCGATAATAAAAATTTCTTACATATTGTTAAGCTATGTTAGCCATACCTAGGGGCAAAAACCTTTAATGTTCACCAGTTCACTAGAAGTAAACTCTTTACAAATGGAAAAAATTAAACTTTTAAATCTATAATAATTTTACATGAAGTAGGCAAGCTATTTTGAAATGCCTTTATAGGTGTTATAGCCTGATTGACCTTTTATAAACTTTTGAATTTAAATTTTATTTCGAACAACGTCTGGCTAGGTCTGTAATAAGGCTCTAAGAAGTGCCACACAAGCCACGCTGAGGCTGCTCCTCTCTGAGCTCAGCCTTAACCCAAATGCAAACTTTTTTCAATCTGAACACTCTGCCAGAGTCTTGGTTCAAAGATTATCCCTAAGTTGAAGTATCCTTAAAGACCTGTTTTCTTGTGTTTGTTCATGTTGTTTAGAAAGATTCTAAACTTGAGTTACCAATTTTAAGCTAACTTTCTGTTACAAGCAAAAGGCTGTCTGCCCCTTTAGGAGCTCCGTTTGTAATCGGCTCTCAGCAAGCTTTTTTAGCTGTACTTGACTCCCAGCCACAGTGCAGCTAACTTATCAGTTTGTGCTGTGCAATTTTGAAACTGCTTTTTAAACAAGTTTTAAACATTTATATTTTTCAACATGAAACACAGAACAATAATCATTCAAACCACAAAACAAAAACAAACATTAATTGACAGACATATGGACAATTTGTTTTGATGCATCAAAAACAGACAATAGACAGACAGGGAATAGAACTTGGTGTCTCAAAGGGACACAGATATTTTAACCAGAGCTAAGAAAATCTCCATAGGAGTCAGAGAGAAAGTGGGACGTCTCCCGTTTTTCTTCTGTTCCCAGGAGAGCTCTGAAATAGCTTATTTTCATTTTTTCTCTTTTTTGCTAAAAGATCCCAAAACAGCTTTTTTAAAACTCATTTTCTCTCCCTCATGTTCAGACTCTACTTCCTTATCTCCTTCATCTGGGAATACTGCCAGTGAATGAGGGGAGGCGCAGTGACCTTGAGAGCTATCTCTAAGCCTTTAATGAAAGCTGCCTCTTTAGTCAAAGTCTTTGAGAGGAGGGCAAATTGACTTAATTTTAATTTTTATCCTTTGTATCTTTATATTTTATATTATGTTTTTTTTTGTTGTTTTTTTTCCTTTTCTAAACTCTCCCCTTGTCTTCTTCCGGGGGAGGTCCTTTTTCCCTTAGACATTTTTTTTTCTTTTTATGAGCTCCTTATCTCTCGCACGGTGCAGTTTCTGGCATGCTGTCTTGAACCTCTTCTAATGTTTCTTGTCCCTCAACCACTGCAGGTTGGCAGGTCTCACCTTCCAAGCAATTCTTTATTAATTTCCAAATTGCCTTAGTGCCTAGGCATAAGTCTCCTTCCTCAAATTTTCTATCTAGGTCACTTCCTAACTTGTTCCACAAGGCTGTGGTCAGGGAACCTGAGCAAGCATGCCATGGAGCAACACGGTCAATCTCTTTGACAACATTTTGTAGAGTGTGTGTGACTTTCTTGAGGTCTCTCTGCTTAAGGACAATTTGTAGTGCATTTACAATTGACTGTGTGGACCCCATTGTGCCTGCGGTTTATCTACATCCAACTTAAGGCACACTGAAGCAGAAGAGAAAGTAACTGCCAGTCTCTGCTTCAAAAGCAAAAGCCCGTCCCTGAAGAAAAAGTCTGTTCTCAAAACAGAAGCCTGCTCCCAAAACAGAAGCCTGCTCCTGGAGCAGAAGTGAAAGTAAGCTGCCACGCTCTGCTCTCTTATCTACGAGAGACTGACTGAGCTTGTTAGTGCTGCCGTTTATTTACGTAGGACTGACCACACCTCAAGGTCACACTGACCACGATAAACACAATAAAATACCAGGAGAAAGAAAGCAAACGCTAGGGTTACAAAACCCAAAGCTTCTACCAACCCGTCCTACAGTGCTTCTAGATTGAGACCAAAGTTAAATGGAACAACAGGCTCACAGTTAAGCATGTCTCTCTGAACTTACGATTTCCACTGCAGTTCTGGACCTGCCCCGTTTCCAGGGGGCCTTCCCAATGCCGGCAATGTTGTAGAATTCCCGGGATCTTCAGCACCAGATGTTCCTGTGATATGATATGGAGTCTCACCAGCAAGGACACACACACAGGACACACACGGGTTCTTCTGCAGCATAGCTTTAATCCATCTCGAGAGAAAGATCATCAGCATCTGGGGGGGAGGCCTAGAACACAGGAAACTCGGTCCTTAAATAGGCCACAAGAGGGGTTGTAGACGTGACTCACCCTGACTGGCTGCTCACTATCAACCCAGATGAGGCGCCACGGGACAGGCAGGGCACAAGGAATGGAGAAACACCCCAGCACATATGCAGACTAATTATTTATCAGTTAGAACACCAGATATGATTGCAAGGGCGGCTCCTTACAAGAACACAAATGCCAGCCCAGGCTACTATACCCAGCCAAACTCTCAATTACTATAGATGGAGAAACCAAAGTATTCCACGACAAAACCAAATTCACAAATTATCTTTCCACAAATCCAGCCCTTCGAAGGATAATAACAGAAAAAAAACAATACAAGGACAGAAATCATGCCCTAGAAAAAGCAAGAAAGTAATCCCTCAACAAACCAAAAAGAAGACAGCCACAAGAACAGAATGACAACTCTAACAACAGAAATAAAAGAAAGCAACAATTACTTTTCCTTAATATCTCTTAATATCAATGGACTCAATTCCCCAATAAAAAGACATAGACTAACAGACTGGCTACACAAACAGGACCCAACATTCTGCTGCTTACAGGAAACACATCTAAGGGAAAAAGACAGACACTACCTCAGAGTGAAAGGCTGGAAAATATTTTTCCAAGCAAATGTTCTGAAGAAACAAGCTGGAGTAGCCATTCTAATATCGAATAAAATCGACTTCCAACCCAAAGTCATCAAAAAAGACAAGGAGGGACACTTCATACTCATCAAAGGTAAAATCCTCCAAGAGGAACTCTCAATTCTGAATATCTATGCTCCAAATGCAAGGGCAGCCACATTCATTAAAGACACAGTAGTAAAGCTCAAAGCACACATTGCACCTCACACAATCATAGTGGGAGACTTCAAAACACCACTTTCATCAATGGACAGATCGTGGAAACAGAAACTAAACAGGGACACAGTGAAACTAACAGAAGTTATGAAACAAATATACTTAACAGATATTACAGAACATTTTATCCTAAAACAAAAGGATATACTTTCTTCTCACACCTCACGGGACCTTCTCCAAAATGGAGCATATAATTGGTCACAAAACAGGCCTCAACAAATACAAAAATATTGAAATTGTCCCATGCAACCTATCAGACTACCATGGACTAAGGCTGATCTTCAATAACAACATAAATAATGGAAAGCCAACACTCACGTGGAAACTGAACAACACTCTTCTCAATGATACCTTGATTAAGGAAGGAATAAAAAAAGAAATTAAAGACTTTTTAGAGTTTAATGAAAATAAAGCCACAACATACCCAAACCTATGGGACACAATGAAAGCATTTCTAAGAGGGAAACTCATACCTCTGAGTGCCTCCAAGAAGAAACTGGAAAGAGCAAACACTAGCAGCTTGACAACACTTCTAAAAGCTCTAAAAAAAAGGAAGTAAATTCACCCAAGAGGAGTAGATGGCAGGAAATAATAAAACTCAGGGGTGAAATCAACCAAGTGGAAACAAGAAGAACTATTCAAAGAATTAACAAAAAGAGGAGTTGGTTCTTTGAGAAAATCAACGAGATAGATAAACCCTTAACTAGACTCACTAAAGGGCACAGGGACAAAATCCTAATTAACAAAATCAGAAATGAAAAGGGAGACATAACAACAGATCCTGAAGAAATCCAAACCACCATCAGATCCTTCTACAAAAGGCTATACTCAACAAAACTGATAAACCTGGACAAAATGGACAAATTTCTGGACAGATGCCAGGGTCCAAGATAAATCAGGATCAAGTTACCATCTAAACAGTCCCATATCCCCTAAAGAAATAGAAGCAGTTATTAATAGTCTCCCAGCCAAAAAAGCCCAGGACTAAACGGGTTTAGTGCAGAGTTCTATCAGACCTTCAAAGAAGATCTAATCCCAGTTCTGCACAAACTATTTCACAAAATAGAAGTAGAAGGTACTCTACCCAAATCATTTTATGAAGCCACAATTACTCTGATACCTAAACCACAGAAAGATCCAACAAAGATAGAGAACTTCAGAACAATTTCTCTTATGAATATCGATGCAAAAATAATAAGATTCTCGCTAACTGAATCCAAGAACACATTAAAGCAATCATCCATCCTGACCAAGTAGGTTTTATTCCAGGGATGCAGGGATGGTTTCATATACTAAAATCCATCAATGTAATCCATTATATAAACAAACTCAAAGACAAAAACCACATGATCATCTCGTTAGATTCAGAGAAAGCATTTGACAAGATCCAACACCCATTCATGATAAAAGTCTTGGAAAGATCAGGAATTCCAGACCCCTACCTAAACATGATAAAAGCAATCTACAGCAAACCAGTAGCCAACATCAAAGTAAATGGTGAGAGGGTGGAAGCAATCCCACTAAAATCAGGGACTATACAAGGCTGCCTACTTTCTCCCTAATTCTTCAACATAGTACTTGAAGTCCTGGCAAGAGCAATTCAACAACAAAAGGAGATCAAGGGGATACAAATTGGAAAAGATGAAATCAAAATATCCCTTTTTGCAGATGAAATGATAGTATATATAAGTGACCCTAAAAATTCCACCAGAGAACTCCTAAACCTGATAAACAGCTTTGGTGAAGTAGCTGGATATAAAATTAACTCAAACGAGTCAATGACCTTTCTCTACACAAAGAATAAACAGGCTGAGAAAGAAATTAGGGAAACAACACCCTTCTCAATAGTCACAAATAATATAAAATATCTTGGTGTGACTCTAAGGAAGTGAAAGATCTGTATGATAAAAACTTCAAGTCTCTGAAGAAAGAAATTAAAGAAGATCTCAGAAGATGGAAAGATCTCCCATGCTCATGGATTGGCAGGATCAACATTGTAAAAATGGCTATCTTGCCAAAAGCAATCTACAGATTCAATGCAATCCCCATCAAAATTCCAACTCAATTCTTCAACAAATTAGAAAGAGCAATCTGCAAATTCATCCGGAATAACAAAAAACGTAGGATAGCAAAAACTCTTCTCAAGGATAAAAGAACCTCTGGTGGAATCACCATGCCTGACCTAAAGCTTTACTACAGAGCAATTGTGATAAAAACTGCATGGTACTGGTATAGTGACAGACAAGTAGACCAATGTAATAGAATTGAAGACCCAGAAATGAACCCACACACCTATGGCCACTTGATCTTCGACAAGGGAGCTAAAACCATCCAGAGGAAGAAAAACAGCATTTTCAACAAATGGTGCTGGCACAACTGGTTGTTATCATGTAGAAGAATGTGAATTGATCCATTCCTATCTCCTTGTACTAAGGTGAAATCTAAGTGGATCAAGGAACTTCACATAAAACCAGAGACACTGAAACTTATAGAGGAGAAAGTGGGGAAAAGCCTTGAAGATATGGGCACAGGGGAAAAATTCCTGAACAGAACAGCAATGGCTTGTGCTGTAAGATCGAGAATTGACAAATGGGCCCTAATGAAACTCCAAAGTTTCTGCAAGGCAAAAGACACCGTCAATAAGACAAAAAGACCACCAACAGATTGGGAAAGGATCTTTACCTATCCTAAATCAGATAGGGGACTAATATCCAATGTATATAAGGAACTGAAGAGGGTGGACTCCAGAAAATCAAATAACCCCATTAAAAAATGGGGCTCAGAATTGAACAAAGAATTCTCAACCGAGGAATACCGAATGGCAGAGAAGCACCTGAAAAATGTTCAACATCCTTAATTATCAGGGAAATGCAAATAAAAACGACCCTGAGATTCCACCTCACACCAGTCAGAATGGCTAAGATCAAAAACTCAGGTGACAGCAGATGCTGGCAAGGATGTGGAGAAAGAGAAACACTCCTCCACTGTTGGTGGGATTGCAAGCTTGTACAACCACTCTGGAAGTCAGTCTGGCGGTTCCTTAGAAAATTAGACATAGTACTACCGGAGGATCCAGCAATACCTCTTCTGGGCATATATCCAAAAGATGTCCCAACAGGTATAAAGGACACTTGCTCCACTATGTTCATAGCAGCCTTATTTATAATAGCCAGAAGCTGGAAAGAACCCAGATGCCCCTCAACAGAGGAATGGATACAGAAAATGTGGTACATTTACACAATGGAGTACTACTCAGCTATTAAAAAGAATAAATTTAAGAAATTCCTAGGCAAATGGTTGGACCTGGAGGGCATCATCCTGAGTGAGGTAACCCAATCACAAAGGAACTCACACAATATGTACTCACTGATAAGTTGATACTAGCCCAAAACTTAGTATACCCAAGATATAAGATACAATTTGCCAAATGCATGAAACTCTAGAAGAATGAAGACCAAAGTGTGGACACTGTGCCCCTTCTTAGAATTGGGAGCAAAACACCCATGGAAGGAATTACAGAGACAAAGTTTGGAGCTGCGACAAAAGGATGGACCATCTAGAGACTGCCTTATCTAGGGATCCACCCCATAATCAGCTTCCAAACGCTGACACTACTGCATACACTAGCAAGATTTTGCTGAAAGGACCCAGATATAGCTGTCTCTTGTGAGACTAGGCAGGGGCCTAGCAAACACATAAGTGGATGCTCACAGTCAGCTATTGGATGGATCACAGGGTCCCCAATGGAGGAGCTAGAGAAAGTATCCAAGGAGCTAAAGAGATCTGCAACCCTGTAGGTGTGACAACATTATGAACTAACCAGTACCCCGGAGCTCTTGACTCTAGCTACATATGTATCAAAAGATGGCCTAGTCGGCCATCACTGGAAAGAGAGGCCAATCGGACACACAAACTTTATATGCCCCAGTACAGGGGAACACCAGGGCCAAAAAAACTGAGAATGGGTGGGTAGGGAAGTGGGGGGAGTATGGGGGACTTTTGGGATAGCATTGGAAATGTCATTGAGGAAAATACATAATAAATTTTAAAAAAAGACATAGACTAATAGAATGGTTACAGAAACAGGACCCAACTTTTTGCTGCATACAGAAAACCCATCTCAGGGATGAAGACAGACATTACCTTAGAGTGAAAGGCTAGAAAACAATTTTCCAAGAAAAAGGTCCAAAGAAACAAACTGTAGTAGCCATTCTAATATTGAATAAAATCAAATTTCAACCTAACGTTCTCAAAAAAGATAAGTAAGGCACTTCTCACTCATCAAAGTTAATATTTACCAAGATGAACTCTCAATTCTGAACATCACATCTATGCTCCAAATGTAAGGGTATCCACATTCATTAAAGAAACTTTGCTAAAACTCAAAACACACATTACACCTCACACAATAATAGTGGGAAAATTCAACACACCACTCTCATCAATGGACAGATCCTAGAAACAGAAATTAAATAGAGGCATAGTGAAACTAACAGAGGTTATGAAACACGTGGATTTAACAGATATCTATAGAACATTTGATCCTAAAGCAAAAGGATACACCTTCTTCCCAGAAGCTCATGGTTCCTTCTCCAAAATTGACCATATAATTGCTCACAAAACAGGCCTCAACAGATAAAAAATATTGAAATTATCCCATGCATCCTATCAAATCTCCATGGACTAAGGCTGATCTTCAATAACAAATAATAGAAAGCCAACATTCACATGGAAGATGGATAACACTCTACTCAATGATATCTTGGTCAAGAAAGAAATATAGAAAAAAAAATTAAAGACCCAGAAATGAACCTACACACCTATGGTCACTTGATCTTTTACAAGGGAGCTAAAACCATCCAGTGGAAAAAAGACAGTATTTTCAACAAAAGGTGCTGGCACAACTGGCAGTTATCATGTAGAAGAATGCGAATTGATCCATTCTTATCACCTTGTACAAAGTTCTCAAGTCTAAGTGGATCAAAGAACTCCACATAAAGCCAGAGCCACTAAAATTTTTAGAGGAGAAAGTGGGGGAAAACCTTGAAGATATGGGCACAGGGGGAAAATTCCTGAACAGAAGAGCAATGGCTTATACTGTAAGATCAAGAATCTACAAAAGGGACCTCGTAAAATTGCAAAGCTTCTGTAAGGCAAATAGAATGTCAATAAGACAAAAAGTACACCAACAGAGTAGGAAAGTATTTTTACCAATCCTAAAACTGATAGGGGACTAATATCCAATATATACAAAGAGCTCAAGAAGCTGGACTCCAGATTCAAATAACCACATTAAAAATGGAGTACAGAGCTAAACAAAGAATTCTCAACTGAGGAATACAGAAGGGCTGAGAAGCACTTGAAAAAAATGTTCAACATCCTTAATCATCAGGGAAATGCAAATCAAAACAACCCTGAGACTCCACTTCACATCAGTCAGAATGGCTAAGATCAAAAATTCACTTGACAGCAGATGCTGGTGAGGATGTGGAGAAAGAGGAACACTCCTTTATTGCTGGTGGAATTGCAAGCTTGTACAACCACTCTAACAATCAGTCTGGCGGTTCCTCAGAAAATAGGACATAGTACTACCAGAAGATCCAGCAATACATCTCCTGGGCATATACCCAGAAGATGTTCCAACTGGTAATAAGGAAACTTGCCCCACTATGTTCATAGCAGCCCTATTTATAATAGCCAGAAGCTGGAAAGAACCCAGATGCCCCTCGACAGAGGAATGGATACAGAAAATGTGGTACATTTACACAATGGAGTACTACTCAGCTAGTAAAAACAATGAATTTATGAAATTCTTAGGCAAATGGATTTATCTGGATGATATCATCCTGAGTGAGGTAACCCAATCACAAAAGAACTCACTTGATATGCACTCACTGATAAGTGGATATTAGCCCAGAAACTTAGAACACCCAAGATACACTTTGCAAAACACAAGAAAAATCAAGAAGGAAGACCAATGTGTGGATATTTTATTCGTCCTTAGAATAGAGAACATAATACCCATGGAAGGAGTTACAGAGACAAAGTTTGGAGCAAACATGAAAGGGTGGACCATCCAGAGGCTACTGTACCTGGGGATCCATCCCATAATCAGCCACCAAACGCAGACACTAATTTATATGCCAGCAAGATTTTGCTGACAGGACCCTGATATAGCTGTCTCTTCTGAGGCTATGCTAGTGCCTGGCAAACACAGAAGTGGATGCTCACAGTCATCTATTGGATGGAACTCAGGGACCCCAATGGAGGAGCTAGAAAAAGTACCCAAGGAGCTAAAGGGGTCTGTAACCCTATAGGTGGAACAACCAGTATGAACTAACCAGTGCCCCCAGAATACATGTTTGTAGCTGCATATGTAGCAGAAGATGGCCTAGTCCGCCATCATTTGATCTTACTAACTTTATATTCCCCAGTACAGGGGAATGCCAGGGCCAAGAAGTGGGAGTGGGTGGGTAGGGGAGCAGGGTTGGGTGAGAGTATAGGGAATTTTGGGGATAGCATTTGAAATGTAAATGAAGAAAATATCTAACAATTTTTTTAAAAAAAGAAATCAATCTGGAGAGAAGTATTTTTAACATGATATTACTGAGTCTAAAACAATAGAACCCATCAGTAATAACCAGAAAGAAAGAAAGAAAGAAAGAAAGAAAGAAAGAAAGAAAGAAAGAAAGAAGAGAGAGAGAGAGAGAGAGAGAGAGAGAGAGAGAGAGAGAGAGAGCAAGCAAGCAGTCCTAAGAGGAAAACTCATAGTTCTGAGTGCCTCTGAAAAGAAACTGGTTCGAACATTACACTAGCAGATTGACAGCACACCTAAAAGCTGGAGAAAAAAAGGAAGCAAATTTACCCAAGAGGAGAGAACAGCAGAAAATAATCTAACTTAGGGCCCAGGACCAGATGGGTTTAGTGCAGAGTTCTATCACCTTCAAAGGAGACCTAATTGAAATCTCCACAAACCATTCCAAAAAATAGAAACAGAAGGTACTCTACCCAATTCATTCTTTGATGCCACAATTGCTCTGATTCCTTAACATGTGTTCTGGGGGCACTGGTTAGTTCATACTGGTTGTTCGACCTATAGGATTACACAAAGACCAAACAAAGAAAGAGAAACTCAGACCCATTTCCCTTATGAATATCTATGTAAAAATACTCCATAAAATTCTCACATACTGAATCCAAAAACACATCAAAATGATCATCCATCATAAGGATGGTTCAATATACAGAAATCTATCATCATAATCTACTATATAAAAAAACTCAAAGACAAAACCCACATGATCATCTCATTAGATGCTGAGTAAGCATTCAACAAAGTCGAACACCCCTTCATGATAAAAGCCTTGGAAAGATGAGGAATTCAAGGCCCACACCTAAACATAATAAAAGCAATATACAGCAAACCAGTAGACAACATCAAACTAAATGGTGAGAAAATGGAAGTATCCCATTAAAATCAGAAATTGGAAAAGGCTGCCCACTTTCTCCCTACCTATTCAATATAATACTTGAAGTCCTAGCCAGAGTAATTTGACAACAAAAGGAGATCAAAGGAATACAAATTGGAAAGAAGTCAAAATATCACTATTTCCAGATGATATGGTAGTATATATAAGTGACTCCAAAAATTCCATGAGAGAATTCCTAAACCTGATAAACAGCTTCAGTGCAGCAGCTGGATGTAAAATTTACTCAAACAAATCAGTGGCCTTTCTCTACACAAAGCATATACAGGCTGAGAAAGAAATTGAGGAAATAACACCCTTCAAATTAGTCACAAATAATATTAAAACCTTGGTGTGATTCTCACTAAGGAAATGAAAGATCTGTATGATAAGAATTTCAAGTCTCTGAAGAGAGAAATCATTGAAGGTCTCAGAAGATGGAAAATGTTCCTATGGTCATGGATTGGCAGGATCAATATAGCCAATGGCTATCTTGCCAAAAGCAATCTACAGATTCAATGCAATCCCCATCAAAAGTCCAACTCAATTCTTCACAGAGTTAGAAAAAGCAATTGACAAATTCATCTGGAATAACAAAAATCCTATGATAGCAAAAACTATTCTCAACAATAAAAGAAACTCTGGTGGAATCACAATCCCCAACCTCAAGCTGTACTACAGAGCATTTGTGATAAAAATTGCATGGTACTGATACAGCGACAGACAGGTAGATCAATGGAATAGAATTGAAGAAGCAGAAATGAACCCACACACCTACGGTCACTTGATCTTTGACAAGAGAGCTAAAATCATCCAGTGGAAAAAAGGCACATCAGCACAACAATCAAAGAAAATGCAAAATGCAAAAAGATTCTAACTCAAACATCCAGGAAATCCAGGACACAATGAGAAGAACAAACCTATGGAGAATAGGAGTAGATGAGAATAAAGATTTTCAACTCAAAGGGCCAGCAAATATCTTCAACAAAATTATAGAAGAAAACTTCCCAAACCTAAAGAAAGAGATGACCAGGAACATACAAGAAGCCTCAGGAACTCCAAATAGACTGGACCAGAAAAGAAATTCCTTGCAACACATAATAATCAGAACAACAAATGCACTAAATAAAGACAGAATATTAAAAGCAGTAAGGGAAAAGGGTCAAGTAACATATAAAGGCAGGCCTATCAGAATTACACCAGATTTTCACCAGAGACTATGAAAGCCAGAGGATCCTGGACAGATGTTATACAGACACTAAGAGAACACAAATGCCAGCCCAGGCTACTACTATATCAGGTCAAACTCTCAATTACCATAGATGGAGAAACCAAAGTATTGCACGACAAAACCAAATTCACACATTATCTTTCCACGAATCCAGCCCTTCAAAGGATAAAACAGAAAAAAAAAAAAAAAAAAAAAAAAAAAACAATACAAGGACGCAAACCACGTCCTAGAAAAAGCAAGAAGGTAATCCCTCAACAAACCTAAAAGAAGACAGCCACAAGGACAGAATGCCAACTTTAACAACAAAAATAACAGGAAGCAACAATTACTTTTCCTTAATATCTCTTAATATAAATGGACTCAACTCCCCAATAAAAAGATATAGACTAACAGACTGGCTACACAAACAGGACCCAACATTCTGCTTCTTACAGGAAACCCATCTCAGGGAAAAAGACACACTACCTCAGAGTGAAAGGCTGGAAAACAATTTTCCAAGCAAATGGTATGAAGAAACAAACTGGAGTAGCCATTCTAATATCGGATAAAATCGACTTCCAACCCAAGGTCATCAAAAAAGACAAGGAGGGGCACTTCATACTCATCAAAGGTAAAATCCTACAAGAGGAACTCTCAATTCTGATATCTATGCTCCAAATACAAGGGCAGCCACATTCATTAAAGAAACTTTAGTAAAGCTCAAAGCACACACTGCACCTCACACAATAATAGTGGGAGACTTCAACACATCACTTTCATCAATGGACAGATCATGGGAACAGAAACTAAACAGGGACACAGTGAAACTAACAGAAGTTATGAAACAAATGGACTTAACAGATATCTACAGAACATTTTATCCTAAAACAAAAGAATATACCTTCTTCTCAGCAACTCATGGTACTTTCTCCAAAATTGACCATATAATTGGTCACAAAACAGGCCTCAACAGATACAAAAATATTGAAATTGTCCCATGCATCCTATCAGATCACCATGGACTAAGGCTGATCTTCAATAACAGCATAAATAATAGAAAGCCAACATTCACGTGGAAAATTGGACATAGTACTACCAGAGGATCCGACAATACCTCTCCTGGGCATATATCCAGAAGATGTTCCAACTAGTAATAAGGAAACTTGCTCAACTATGTTCATAGCAGCCTTATTTGTAATAGCCACAATCTGGAAAGAACCCAGATGCCCCTCAACAGAGGAATGGATACAGAAAATGTGATACATTTACACAATGGAGTACTACTCAGCTATTAAAAAGAATGAATTTATGAAATTCCTAGGCAAATGGATGGTCCTGGAGGGCATCATCCTGAGTGAGGTAACCCAATCACAAAAGAACTCACATGATATGTACTCACTGATAAGTGGATATTAGCCCAGAAACTTAGAATACCCAAGATACAAGATACAATTTGCAAAATACATGAAACTCAAGAAGAACAAAGATGAAAGTGTGGACACTTTGCTCATTCTTAGAATTTGGAACAAAACACCCATGGAAGGAGTTACAGAGACAAAGATTTGAGCTGAGACGAAAGGATGTACCATCTAAAGACTGCCATACCCGGGGATCCATCCTGTAATCATCATCCAAACACTGACACCGTTACACACCCTAGCAAGACGTTGCTGAAAGGACCCTGATATAGCTGTCTCTTGCGAGGCTATGCCGGGACCTAGCAAACACTTAAGTGGAGGCTCACAGTCAGCTATTGGATGGATCACAGGGCCCCCAATGGAGGAGCCAGAGAAAGTACCCAAGGAGCTAAAGGGGTCTGCAACCCTATAGGTGGAACAACAAAATGAACTAACCAGTACCCCTGGAGCGGAGCTCGTGTCTCTAGCTGCATATGTATCACAAAATGACCTAGTCGGCCATCATTGGGAAGAGAGCCCCTTTGGTCTTGCAAACTTTATATGCCTCAATACAGGGGAACACCAGGGCCAAGAAGTGGGGGGGAGGGTTTGGGGGACTTATGTGGTAGCATTGGAAATGTAAATGAAGAAAATACCAAATTAATGAAAAAAAAGAAGTGGGAGTGGGTGTTTAGGGGAGTGAGCGGGGAGGGTATGGGGGACTTTTGGGATAACATTTGAAATGTAAATAAAGAAAATACCTAATTTTTTTAAAAAAAGAAGTAACAGGATATACCTTCTGCAAATACATTCATCTCCATTCCATACCCACTCTCTATACAAGGATACCTTCAACACTTCCATGTCTAATCCATGACTAAAATCACTGTTCTATAAATTCATTGAGTGTCATTTACCATATTTATGTGTGAGGGGTATGTCATACATAACCTCTTTTTTAACCGTGTTTGACCAAGTAGGCGACTCAGAGTGAGTGAACAGAATATCTATGTACATCATAAGCAGATTTTATTAAATGGTTAGCAGAAAGTGGAAAGGTGAGGCAAGAGGCAGAATGCTTTGAGTATAAATATACATGTGAATTGAAAGTATTTCATGAAAGACTTTAAAAAGAGCAAGTTTCATAATCATGATGAGAATTAGGAAACAGAAACCCACTGGGACTCTATGATAGAAAAATTAATCACCTTTAAACATAACATAAGGGGAGATAAGGAGCATATTGAGAGAGAAAAAGAAGAAGAGAAGCAATGAGGGAGAGAAACTGTAGGAGTCCACCAAAAGACCCACACTCACAATGACCACAGAGACTGACATTGCTTCAAACCACAAGACAAATTTTATTGATTCAACACTTTGGGGAAAACCCTCAGGACTCAGGCAAGAGGAAAGACCCCGTACGAACAAAGCACACACGTTTTATACCTTGTAAGGGGCAGATTTAGGCAACAGGGCTAGCTAGCGTATTCTCATTGATGTAGCAAGTAACTCTTTCAGGCATTGGTTGGTTTGCATAGGGTGACTACCTTAGGCCTAATGACTCACTCTGCCTGCCCTTATGATTATTTCTTGGAATTTAGTGCAAGGCAGGAAAGGAGAATTTTTCTGAGAACTGTTATTTTTGTTATAGTTACGTTTCTGAGAACAACTAATCTTGTTTTGGCAGATGTAGACTTGGTCTGGTCATTTTGACGGCTAAAGCTATATCACTAGGAAAGGCCCTTCAGAGGTGGGGAAAGAGCTGAGTGGTCTTGAATTTATTTTGGATTCTACATTCCCCCCTTTTTCTCTGGTGCATTTCAATCCTTAAATGTTGTCTCACTTTGTTGGAGCTGCTGATATTGCTGTCTGAGCATCAAAACATGTACTGTACTTAAGCAATTAAGGATGCATGGGCCAATGCCGGGTGTGCTGGTGCATGCCTCTAATCCCAGCACTCTGGAAGCAGAGGCAGGCAGTTTTCTGAGTTCAAGGCCAGCCTGATCTACAAAATGAGTTCCAGGACAGCCAGAGATATACAGAGAAACCCTGTCTCGAAAAAACCTAAATAAATAAATAAATATAAATTTAAAAAATTAAAAAAATGCATGGGCCAAAGTTTAAGAGCAGAAACAGGATAAGAAGGGGTAGTAAGCAGTACTAGGTAGGGACCCTTCCAGTGAGGCTCGAGGGTCTGGGCATGATGCAAGTGCACCTAGATCAGATCTCTGGCCTGGAACTGGTTAGATGTCTTTGGGGTCCCCAGCTCGTTCACTGCAGCCAGTTAGGACTAGTCTTCCTTCTGCACCACCTGCAAGGCTTTTAACCTAGCATACAGAGCATGATTAAAACAACATGTAGATTCAATCACATCATTTAAGACAGTGAGGGCCACAAGAGTCCCATAAAGGATCTCAAAAGGAGTAAGACTGAATGGAGAGGGAGTATTTCTGGTTCTAAATAAGGCAAGGAGGAGGAGCACCACCCAGTCTATGCCAGTCTCCATAGTTCATTTTGTCAAGGTCTCTTTTAGGGTTCTATTCATCCTTTCTACCTATCCTGAGCTCTGAGTTCTGTAAACACAATGTAATTTCCATTAAACCTCTAAATGCTTGGCCACCCCCTGACTTACCTGGACAACAGAGGCAGGGCCATTATCTGACCCAATTATTTTGGCACCTTGAACCTTGGAAAAGTTTCTTCAATAATCTTCTTAATGACCATCTGAGCAGTCTCATTTTTACAGGGAAAAGCTTCTATCCATCTTGAGTATGTATCCACAAGAGCCAGAAGATTTTATATTCATATTTTCCAAAGAAAAGTCTACTTTCCAGTAGACACTGGGTCTTTCTCCCTGGTACCTCTTCCCTGGATCCACCATAGTGCAACAGACAGTGACATTTTGGCAGGGCACACACTTGTACACAACCTGCAACACAAGGTGTTTTAAACCTGGTACATGGTACTTAGTCTTGGAGAATGTCTGGATGAGCTTGCTTATGCCTAAATGAGTCCACTGATGCATTTGTTTGATCATAGCCTCTGCTTGTTTTTTTGGCAGGATTTTCTTTCCCTGGAGGTGTACCAGAGTCTTTTATTTTTGTAGAACTGGTGACTGGAATCTTTGGAAATGAAGGCAAAGTCCTCTGCTGTGTAGGTAAACTCAGGGATGGGTTTTTCAGGCTCTGTTGCCAGGAGCACCCGCAGTGCCATGGCTGCAACTGCTCATGCCTCTCAGTCTGCCATGTTGTTGTCCCTTGCTATCATGGTATCTCTCTTCTGGTGACTAGGACAGTGGACGATGCTGACCTTGTCAGGGTCATGTAGGGCCCACAGTAGAGCTAGTATTTCCTCTTTGTTCTTAATTTCTTTTCCTCCAGACGTCAGTAGACCCCTCTGTTGATATATAGCCCCATGGACATGGGCTGTGGCAAAAGCATACCTCCTATCCATGTAGATGTTGAGTCTTTTTCCTTTTCTTAATCCAAGGCTTTAGTGAAGGCGATCAGTTCTGCCTTTTGAGCTGCTGTGTCCTCTCGAAAGGCCTGTGTCCAGATAACTTGGTGTTTGTCTAACACAACTGCTCCAGCATGTCTCTTTTCTTCTTCTAGATAGCTGCTCCCATCTGTGAACCAGGTAATGTCTACGCACTCTAGTGGTTGGTCTGTGAGAGCTTTACATCACCCATGTGTCTCTGCAAGAACTTGTTGACAGTCATGGACAGGGGTCTAGGACCAGGGTAGCTGAGTTCACACTTGCAGGGTAAGGGGGATGGGGGGCACCAAAAGTGACTCGGAGGTTGAACAACAGAGTCTAGTATCAGAGTTGAACAACAGAGTCTGGTAATGAATCATGTGAGCGTTAGTCAGCCATCAGTCAGGGGGCTGGCGAACTACACTTTCTAGGGCATGTGGCACAGAGATTACCAAGTTCTGCCCCAAGAGACAATTTTTCTGTGTCCTTGACCAGTAATGTCACAGCACCCACTATGCGCAGACAAGCAGGCCATCATGCAGCCACAAGGTCTAATTTTTTTCATAAGTATGCCACAGGTGTTTTCCAGGGCCCCAATCTCTAAATATGAACCCCTTTGGCAATACCTTTGTTCTCAGCCACAAACAGATGGAAGGGCTTAGTCACATCCAGGAGGCCCAAAGCTGGAGCCAACATTAGGGCAGTCTTCATAGCATCAAATTCTTGTTGTTCCTTATTTCCCCATACGAAGGGTTGTTTATCTCTTGCGAGGGAATAAAGTGGGGCTGCTAATTCAGCAAAACCTGGACACCACAATCTACAGAAGCCTGCAGTGCCAAGAAACTCTCTAACTTGTCTCGAAGTGGTCAGTGGGGGAATGAGAAACACAGTCTATTTTCTAGCTTCAGGGAGCCACCATTGCCCCTCTTCTTCTTCTTCTTCTTCTTCTTCTTCTTCTTCTTCTTCTTCTTCTTCTTCTTCTTCTTCTTCTTCTTCTTCTTCTGGAAGCCTCTAACCCAGTGTCCTTTTCCTTTACAGTAAGCACATTAATCTTTTGCCAAAGGCTCTCTGTGGTTGCCTTGTACTGTCTTACTAAGCTCTCTGGTTTCCCTGACTATGTGGCCAGTATTTTATGCCATTTTCTCTCTTGTCTCTCCTCCCTTTTTAATTCCCTGACTTCCTGTTCCTTCTACTTCTCATTCCCAAGTGCTAGCATTATCAGCATGTGCCAACTTGCCAGGTTCTAGTCTTTGTTATTTATCACTCTTTGCTCCTGTTTTCCTTAATGTAATGGAGATCTCATACAATTCATATTCTCTCTCTCTCTCTCTCTCTCTCTCCTCTTCTTTTGTTTCTCCTCCTTGTCTTTGCTTCCTTTGGATGTTATCCAACTATCACAATCCCCATCCTGTCACCCATCCTCTTCCATACTTCACCTATGCACTAGTTTATCCTCCTGTCTCACTGCACATCTCTGATTCTGACTCTGGTCTCAGTCTTTGTCAGCCTGTCCGTGTGTCTCACTGCTTGTGCTTTGTCCTTCTGTCCATCATGCTTTCTATTTCTACATAGCAACCCTTCCTCTGCCCTGCCTCCCCCATCTCAAAACTCTCTCTAATCCCCTTCATCTCTATTTCCACATCTCCTCACTGTTAATCTCTCCATTTGCCACTGTCATCCATCTTTCCTGATTCTGCTAAAGCTTTCTTTTTTCCCTCAAGATCTCCTTGCCTAGATTTTCTATGGGTTTAATCTTTCTCTTCCTTCACTTCTTTCCAGACCTCTATCTGTGCACATCTGTCTTCCTCATCCTCTCTGCCTTCCTCTTCCTTTACTTCTTAGATCACTTCTTAGCAGTGCTTTCCTTCCTTCCTTCTTTCCTTCGTTTCTCCTCCTCTGTACTTTCTTATCAAATTGCGCTTTCTTACTGACTTGTCCTGCAATCCTTCTAACTTCCATAACTTATTACCTTGGTCAGATTGGTGGAGCACTTCCCAGCCCCATGGAGATGAGACCTTCCTTTAGAGCCAGGCGATAGATTTTCTAGTGCTCCCTACCCTCCATGAACCCAGTGTCCATGTCGATAGGCAGTTGAAAGGGCCTCCCATTCACGCCTGGGACGTTCTTCCTAGCTTCTAAGAGAATTCGCTGCCTTTCCTCTGTGGAGAAGAGAACCTCAGTCAGGCACAGTGGGGTAGCAAGCACTAGCAGCTCTCAGCAGTCAACGGTGGCCTGGGGGCTGGGGCAGGCTCACCCTTTAGCTCTGCAGAGGTGGCAAGCACCCCATTTGCCTCGCTCTGCCTCACTGTGACACAAACACACACACACACACACACACACACACACACACACACACACACACACACACACACGGCAAAGCCCAGAGGTGAGCACGAGGGGAATGGGAATGGGTCAGGGCCGCCCAAAGAGGTAGGGGAGCATGGTGCCTGCCACCCGGGCCACACACCAGTGGTGCTCCCAGCTAGCCTCACTGGGCTACTGACATCTCAGGGACCCCCCTTGTCTGTTGTAGGTCCGTGGGTGGGGTCGATGGTCAGCTACATTGAGGATCCAAGAATGGCAGCAGTGCCTGCACCCCACTGGCTGTTCTCTGGAGTTGGAGAGAAAAGAGAGAATAGGGCAGCGATGGAGGATCTGAAAGGAGGATGTCAGCATCGGAGTCTGACAGGATTCTCGGGCATTTCTCGAAGGGCATAAGTACCAACCAGTAGGGGACCTGTGGATGGGAAAAAAGGGCAGGCCCAGAAGGATGGATAGTGTCTGTCCCATGATTTTCAAAACAGTCATCAGTCGTCAGTCCAAGTCTAAACACAAAGAGACACACCAAGACACACAAGACACACAACAGAAACCGTCCAGATAAAGTGTCACAGCAATACCACAGAAAACAAGTAAGACAAACAAG
The DNA here is from genome assembly GCA_921997135.2 of Mus spretus. Taxonomy (NCBI): domain Eukaryota; kingdom Metazoa; phylum Chordata; class Mammalia; order Rodentia; family Muridae; genus Mus; species Mus spretus. Next base: position 37,068 of record CAKLHJ020000014.1, on the reverse strand, counting down.
ACCAATACGGGTCTTCCTAGATGTGATTCGCACAGACACCTGATACTACCCTACCAGGCAGTAGCTGCCTCCCAGCTACCACTGGGTTGAAAAGGACAGCTTCCCATCCAACTTCCCAGCAGGAATCTGGAGCATCCTCAGGTTTCCAGCCTGTGACATCTCGGCAGGTCTGCCTGTGACAATTGCCACCCATATGGATCTCTCTCAGGAGACAACCACAGAACCTGAGATCTAACGAGACTTGCAAACCTGAGATCTAACCAGCCTCGAAAATGACAAATATAGAAAGCAGACACGGATAACACAGACAGACAGACAGACAGACAGACATCCCATTTTACATTGCTCCAGCAATCGTCTGATGTGGGAAGCCACATGTGCCGTTGCTGAGTGGCACTGACTACTGCTGGCCACCACGCATAAGATTGGACAAACAACCAATGTGTACATATGCAGTAAAGTTTTTTGCAAAAACACTGCCTGGCCCAGGCATGATAATGAGGTTCTGTAAGGTACTGAGAGTATAACCAATCAAATGTGAGACATGCAAATGAGATATGATAATGAGGTTCTGTAAGGTACTAAGAGAGTAACCAATCGGATGTGAGACATGCAAATGAGGTATGATAATGAGGCTTTGTGAGGTACTGAGAGAGAGTAGCCAATCAGATGAGGAACATGCAAATGAGGCTTAGTGCATAACCAATCAGGGTATGAGACACTCCTCTCCTAGGCCTATAAAAGCAGCACCAGCTCTGGGCTCAAAGTCTTTTCGCCTCTGCAATCAAGCTCTCCCAATAAACGTGTGCAGAAGGATCCTGTTGCAGCGTCGTTCTTGCTGGTCGAGTCCGGTGCGAGCAAGAAGTGGTGCCGAAACCCGGGACAAGAAACATCTTCAGGCACGAGCGAAGACCCCCTGCTACAGGGAGGATTCAGAACTGCATCACGGGGAAGGAGCGGTTAATAAAGGTTCCCATAAAACAGACTGCTGAGAAGGATCCGGCGTGGATTCAGAACTCTTCAGCTGGGGAGCGGTGTTAATAAAGGTTCCTGCAAAACAGACTGCTGAGAAGGATTCAACTACATGGATTCAGAACTCTTTAGCTGAGGAACGGTGGTACCAGTAAGTGTAAAGAAATTAATGTAAATCTCTGAGAGGCATGCTCTCCTACGAAGTAGATCCATTAATTGTCGCTGGGATTGTGCTGCTTGCTTGCTTTCTTGCCTTAATTTTATGCTATTGCCTTAATTGTCATCGCCCTGGGCACGAGTGTATCTGCTGGGAATAATTTCATGTAGATAACGCTTTAGTCCAGGACGATCATGGGTAATGGCCAGTCTATGCCCTTAGTAGGGCCGGTGCAAGCCTTGCTTAAAGAAAGGGGTTTAAAAATTTCAGAAAGCACAGTGAGCGGTTTTTTGAGAGAAATAGACAGACTTGCTCCTTGGTTTGCCCCCACTGGGTCGCTGACGCTACCTAGTTGGGAAAAGCTGGGAAAAGATATAGCAAGAGAGGAAGCAGATGGGAAAGTGAAAGCAGGGACAAGGCCGTTATGGAAATTGATTAAGGCATGTATCCAGGACAAGAAATGTGAGCTAGCTGTTAAAGAAGGACAGCGACTTTTACAGGAGCAACAGGAAAGTATGTCAGAAACAGAGAGAAGTGAAAAAGAAAGCGCGCGCAGAAAGATAAGTAAAGGGAGAGAAATAAAAGGAGAAAAGGAAAAGAAACCAAAATGTAAAGATACAAAAGATAGCATAAAAAATAAAGAACAGAAATTTAAGTCAATTTACCCTCCTCTCGAGGACTTTGAGTTGTTAGAATTGTCTAGCTCAGAGGATTCGGAACTATCAGAAGGGGAGGAGAAAAATTTGGAGGAGGCTGCTGCAGAGTGTAAGGCAGAAAGATCTGGTCCAATAGGAAGGAGTAACAGTGCTCCCCTACCACCTCTGCCTTATACAGATAAGAAAACAATTGGCTATGGCTACTCCTTTTGCACTCCTAAAGGGCTGCAAAAAATATGTCAGGCTTTTCCTGTTTTTCAGGATCATGCTCAACAGCAATATTATGAGCCAATATCGGATAAACAAGTGAAAGAGCTAGCAGAGTCAGTAAGGACCTATGGAGTTAATGCCTCATTTACTCAGTCCCAAATTGATAGACTGGCTCACAACGCCATGACTCCTTTTGACTGGATGAGTGTGGTAAAGGCATGTCTTACGATGGGACAGTATCTAGATTGGAAGTCTATATGGCATGATCTGTGTTTGAGTCAGGCCCGTGCTAATGCTACTGCAGGGCAACAAGCATGGAGCTTTGAAATGCTTACAGGTCAGGGTATGTGGACAAACAATCAATTAGGATACCCAGTGCAGGTCTATGATCAAATTAATCAGGCAGCAGTGAAAGCTTGGAAAGCATTGCCTAATCGAGGAGAGGTATCTGGTAACTTGACAAAAATTATTCAGGGAATTAATGAGCCGTTCTCTGAATTTGTAGCTCGCATGATGGAAGCGGCAGGACGAATATTTGGTGATTCTGAGGCCGCAATGCCATTAATTGAACAATTAGTTTATGAGCAATGTACCAAAGAATGCAGAAATGCTATCACACCATGGAAAGGGAAAGGAATACAAGCATGGATGAAAGCCTGTAGAGAAATAGGAGGACCTCTTTCAAATGCAGGGCTGGCTGCCGCAGTCTTGATGGCGCAAACAAAAGAAATAACCTGCTATAATTGTGGACAAACAGGTCATTTGCAAAAGCAGTGTACAAAGGGTAGAAAGAGTAGGTTTGAAAAGACAGTACCAGGTATTTGCCCAAAATGTGGGAAAGGAAGACATTGGGCAAATGAATGTAGATCAGTCAGAGATATAAAAGGAAGGCCAATACCTCAGTTTAAAGGGCAACAGCCAAAAAACGGAGTGAGGGGCCCCCGTCCCCAGGGCCCCCAAATGTATGGGGCATTCCAGACCACAGTGTCCATGAGGCCACCCAGAGACCGAGGAGAGCCACTCCGGGTTCAGCAGGATTGGACATCTGTGCCACCTCCAGAGTAATTCTTACACCTCAAATGGGGTGCCAGCCTGTTTCATCAGATTTTAGAGGTCCCTTACCAAAGGATACAGTGGGCCTACTGTTGGGTAGGTCCTCTTCTGCTTTGAAAGGATTGGTAATACATCCCGGAGTTATAGACTCAGATTATGAGGGACAAGTTAGGATTATGTGTTCTGCACCCCGAGGTATTGTAGCCATTTCTCCCGGAGATCGCATTGCTCAATTGCTGATTCTTCCTAGTTTGCATAACATGTTCCCTAGTGGCCAGGACTCGCGAGGAGATAAGGGACTCGGTTCTACAGGAACTAATGTGGCCTATATATCTTTAGATTTGGATAATCGTCCCACTTTACAATTACAAATAGAAGGAAAGACTTTTCAAGGTATAATGGATACAGGAGCAGATAAAAGCATTATATCTAGTAAGTGGTGGCCTGCTTCTTGGCCTGTTAATCAATCGTCACATAGCTTACAAGGATTAGGATATGAGGCTACCCCTACTATAAGTGCAAAATCCTTACAATGGAAAGATACAGAAGGAAGGACAGGACTTTTTCAACCTTATGTACTCCCTTTACCTGTAAACTTATGGGGGAGAGATGTGTTATCAGCTATGAACTTTATATTGACTAATGATTACTCTCAGAAAAGCAAGGAAATGATGAAAGGAATGGGATATATACCTGGACTAGGTCTTGGAAAAAATTTGCAAGGTAGAATTTCACCAGTTAAAGCCACAGAAAAGGCAGACAAGAAAGGGCTGGGTTTTTTCTAGGGGCCACTGAGGAGCCTTTGCCCATTCCGTGGCATACGGAGGACGCGGTGTGGATGCCTCAGTGGCCTTTACCCTCTGAGAAATTAAAAGCAGCTAAAGAATTAGTACAAGAACAATTAGACCTGGGACATGTAGAACCCACTCAATCACCCTGGAATACCCCCATTTTTGTTGTAAAGAAAAAGTCAGGTAAATGGAGATTGTTACATGACCTAAGAGCCATTAATGCACAAATGCAAGTTATGGGTCCTGTACAAAAAGGACTCCCCCTACTCTCAGCTCTACCTAAGGATTGGAGAATTATAGTAGTAGATATTAAGGATTGTTTCTTTTCAATTCCATTAAATAAGAAAGATAAACCTAGATTTGCATTCACCTTGCCTTCTATTAATCATATGAAACCTGATAAAAGGTACCAATGGCGGGTATTACCCCAAGGAATGGCAAATAGCCCTACCATATGTCAGTTATATGTAGGAAAAGCTTTGCAACCGGTTAGGGATGGTTTCCCCTCCTTAAAAATTTGTCACTATATGGACGACATTGTAATTTGTGGACCTGAAGAAGAAAGTATACAGCAAGCTTTTGGCTTGCTTAATAAAGCTTTAAAAAATAATGGTTTGAGTATTGCACCAGAAAAAGTACAGCAGTCTGATGTTAGTCATTTTCTAGGAGCCACTATTACTTTACGATGTGTCACCCCACAAAAGATTAGTATTAGAAAAGATCATCTAAAGACATTAAATGATTTTCAAAAATTATTAGGAGATATAAATTGGATTAGACCTTATTTAAGGATCCCTACTTCGGAATTAAAACCTTTATTTCAAATTTTAGAAGGAGACTCACATATTACCTCATTGAGACAATTAACACCTGAGGCTTCTGATGTTCTTAGGAAAGTGGAAAAGGCGATCCAAACAGCACAGTTAACTCGTATAAATGAGCAAGAACCTTTGTGCCTATGCATATTACGCACCATCAATCTGCCAACTGCTGTGTTATGGCAAAATGGTCCTTTAGTATGGATACATCCACATATATCCCCTAATAAGACTATAGAGCATTATCCCACCATGGTAGCAAATATGGCCCACAAAGGGATAAAAACTTCAATCACACACTTTGGAAAAATGCCTGATAGCATAATTGTCCCTTATACTGTCGCACAAATGCAAATATTGTGTGCTACTATAGATGAATGGGCCATTCTTAGATGCAGTTATTCTGGTTTAATTGATAATCATTATCCTAAACATCCGTTATTACATTTTATGTTATTACATCCAGTAATATTTCCAAAGGTAACGGCTAATACCCCTATAAAGGGAGCCATTGATATTTATACAGATGGATCCAAAACAGGAGTTGGAAGTTATGTAATCAATAAAAAGGCTGTAAGGTTGCAATTTACACCAGGAGCCCCTCAATTGGTAGAATGTTTGGTGGTTTTAGAAGTCTTTAAAAAATTTCTTATGCCCATAAATATTATCTCTGATTCTGTTTATGTAGTTAATGCAGTTCTAGCATTAGAGACTGCCGGAAATTTTAAACAGTCCAGTCCTGTATCTGAAATTTTGATGAAAATACAAAATTGTATTTTGATGCGTGAGCATCCCTTTTATATTCAACATATTAGAGCACATAACATCATTACCTGGACCTATGGTTAAGGGAAATGCAATTGCTGACTCAGCCACCAGAGACATGGTTTTCCTATTACAAAGTTCTATAGAAAGTGCAAAAAAATTTCATCAACTTTATCATGTCCCTGCTTCTACATTACGACAAAAGTTTAAGCTCACACGAAAAGAAGCCCGAGATATTGTCCTACAGTGTAGTAAATGTGTAGAATTTGTTAATGCACCTTCCGTGGGTGTTAATCCTCGCGGATTGCGACCCCTAGATGTTTGGCAAATGGACGTCACGCATATCCCATCTTTTGGAAAATTACAATATGTACATGTATCCATCGATACCAGTTCTGGTGTCCTACATGCCTCTCCCTTGACAGGGGAAAAAGCAGTTCATGTCATATCTCACTGCTTAGAGGCTTGGGCTGCATGGGGCAAGCCCCTAGTGTTAAAGACAGATAATGGTCCTGCATATACTTCTTCTAAATTTAGCCAATTTTGCAAACAAATGCAAGTAAAACATATTACTGGATTGCCCTATAATCCACAGGGCCAAGGCATAATTGAGAGAGCCCATCGCACTCTGAAACAATATTTGCAAAAACAAAAAGGGGGAATAGAGGCTATGACGCCAAAGATGGCTCTATCCCTTACAATATTTACTCTTAATTTTTTAAAATTGGATGATGCTGGAAGATCACCAGCTGAAAGGCACGGACAATGGCCTCAATCGCCCAATAAAATGGTCAAATGGAAAAATGTCCTTGATAATAAATGGTATGGCCCGGATCCTATCTTAATCAGATCCCGGGGAGCTATTTGTGTTTTTCCACAGGGTGAAGAAAATCCACTTTGGGTCCCGACGCGACTGACAAGGACCGTGAAAGAGCAAGATGAACCCCAAGATGATTCTCCTGCTCCTGATGATTGAGACCGGGATAAGTATACCTTTGTGGGCCATAGTAAGATCATGGCCAGTACCTTTACCGGTACATTCCAATTCTTCTACCTTGCCTTTATTTTTTGCAACGGAATGTTATTTGGATGCGCCTTGTGCACGACAAACTCCTCAAGAGCCACGGGTGTATAATAGTACTAGTTTTCATTTGAATTATACACTATGCTTTGTGCATAATGTGGATAAACCTTTTACACCCTGTATATTTTTAAAGAAAAAGATTATCTCTAATTGGGCAGATCCCATTAGCCAAAATAAGGTGAGCTCTGGAGTGTTGTTTAATGCTTTAACGCAAGTTGCTCAAGGAGCGCAATCAGGCTCAGGTGATGTTGAAAATAATATAACTTCACCTATAAACATCACCACTATTATGATAAAGGGAAAGGTGACCATTCCCAAAAGATCACGATGGCCTGTTGGCAATGCTACTGCTATACGCAGCATGCCTTGGTGTCATCCAGACCTCGCATTTCCTATAGTTTTTTCACCTTGTCAATCAAAAATTTTTCCTCGGAAAGAAATAGCAAAGGGTTTTGTTTTGTCACCCCCACTAGATTTTGCTATAATGAACGATAAAGGAGATGCTACAGGGAAAGAAAATATTTGGCCATATTACCAATGGATTTTAAGCAATGAGGCAGGTGCTAGTACCAGTCTGTCAGCCTTTGCATTGCTGACTGGAACCTTTCATGAGATATTGAATGTTTCTGCCACTCTTTCCAATACCTCTACTCATTTAGATAATGTGACAACTAATAGAATTATCAGAAATATGACTACTTCTCCAGTAGAAGTTTGTGTCAATCCTCCATTTTTCTTTATATTGGCTGAATTTCAAAATAATACAGAATGGTTAGATTGTACAAATGTCACTTGTTTTTTGACGCAATGCTGGAATGGAACCAAATTCTTAGCCTTAGTGGTTCATCTACCAATCTTTGTCCCTGTGCCTGTTGAGGCAGATCCAGAGAAGTTCCCAATAACGAGTCTTATTCGGCAAAAGAGAGGTTTTGGAATCACAGCTGCCATTGTAACAGCCATTGTGGTGTCCGCGGCATCAGCAGTTACCACAGGAACTGCTATGGCCCATCAAATTAATACTGCTGACACCATAAGTCAGATAGCAGAAAAATCGTCTGAAGCATTGCTTACCCTGCAAAAGGTGGATTCTCATATCGCCTCAGGGTTAATGTTAGTGAATCAGAGAGTGGATATTTTACAACATAATATGGAACGGATGATGGATGTCATACAAATGAGTTGTGTGGCATCCACATCGCATGTGTGCATTACTCCCAATAAGTATATTAATAATTCTTTTATTAAAAGTACAGACCTATCAAATTACCTGAAGGGGAACTGGTCACAGGAGCTGGAGAGGTTGCAGGCGAGACTGCAGATGCAGATCCTGAACCTTAATGGGACCAGAGTGGAACCAGTGACCCTCGGAGACTTTACCTCTTGGTTTACCTCTGCCTTTTCTTACTTTAAGGAATGGGTGGGAGTGATTTTGTTTGGTGCTGCCATATGCTGTGGACTGGCGTTCATGCTCTGGTTGGTATGCAAATTCAGAACCCAACAAAAACGTGACAAGGTGATTATAACTCAGGCACTTTTAGCTATTGAAAACGGCTCCTCCCCTGAAATTTGGTTATCCATGCTCAAGAATTAGTTGGCATCTGAGTTCTCTACTCTTGCACTCCACGGCACTGAGATGAGAGAAACTCAACGATCATTGATCAGCCCTTGCACATCACTGAGGTTTCCTCATTGCAAGCGATAGAGTGATCATGATTTCCCCACTAATTCATTTTTTGGCTGGCCTCTTTTGCAGAGTTCGCCCTAGGTCATTTAGCAGTTATTGTCACACAGCACTGCGGTATCCAGAGACGGGCAACTTTCCTCGTGCACAGTCCAACCTAAGACATGGGGCCCGGTGGCGATAGGGTTACCCTATGACGGGTAAGGCTGTGACATTAGAGGAAAGACCTAAAACAGGAGCCACGGCGGATGGGCATAATTGCACAGGCCTAGTCCAGCCTCATTTTATTAAAACAAACAGGGGGAGATGTGGGAAGCCACATGTGCCGTTGCTGAGTGGCACTGACTACTGCTGGCCACCACGCATAAGATTGGACAAACAACCAATGTGTACATATGCAGTAAAGTTTTTTGCAAAAACACTGCCTGGCCCAGGCATGATAATGAGGTTCTGTAAGGTACTGAGAGTATAACCAATCAAATGTGAGACATGCAAATGAGATATGATAATGAGGTTCTGTAAGGTACTAAGAGAGTAACCAATCAGATGTGAGACATGCAAATGAGGTATGATAATGAGGCTTTGTGAGGTACTGAGAGAGAGTAGCCAATCAGATGAGGAACATGCAAATGAGGCTTAGTGCATAACCAATCAGGGTATGAGACACGCCTCTCCTAGGCCTATAAAAGCAGCACCAGCTCTGGGCTCAAAGTCTTTTCGCCTCTGCAATCAAGCTCTCCCAATAAACATGTGCAGAAGGATCCTGTTGCAGCGTCGTTCTTGCTGGTCGAGTCCGGTGCGAGCAAGAGTCTGATGCATGGCATCTGGGTCCTCCTGAGGAAGAACTTCCCAGCCAACGCCCTAAATGTTGGAGTCCACCAAAAGACCCTCACTCAAAAAGACCACAGAGATCGACATTGCTGCAAACTTCTACAGGATTTTTATTGATCCAACGCATTGGGGAACCCCCTCAGAATGCAGGCAAGAGTCTGGACGAACAAAGAACACACTTTTTATACCTTGTAAGGAACAGATTTAGGCAACAGAGCTAGCTGGCTTATTGTCATTGGTGAAGCAAGTAACGCTTTAAGGCATTGGTTGGTTTGCATAGAGTGCATACCTTCAGCCTAGTGACTCACTCTGCCTGCTCTTTTGTGTTTTTTTTCTCGGAATTTAGTGTGAGGTAGGGCATGAGAATTTTTCTGAGAACTGTTATTTTTGTTATGGTTATTTTTCTGAGAAAACCTAATCTTAATTTGGCAGCTATAGGCTTGGTCTGGTCATTTTGACCACTAAAACTATACACTTTGGAAAGTCCCTTCAGAGGGGGAGAAAGGGCTAAGTGGTCTTGAATTTATTTTAGATTCTACAAAACATCCTTCACCAACACTTGGGGGGAAAAAAGCCACCTACATCATGGCTCCTCCAGGAAAGCCAGTCCTTTTGACATTTGATTTCCTGTAATAGAGTTCCTAAACCACTTCCACTTTCTTAGAGCTACCCTTTGCTGGGAATCGCCAGTCTGCTGGAGAGAGTTAAATACTGGTTCAGGACAACTCTTACAGTTGACTTTGGTTGTTCACTAACCTATTGATAATCCCACAAGTCTATCTAGATTTAAGTAGAATATCTGAGGAACTAGCAGCAAAAACTTGTGCCCATGTCTACATTGGTGAAATATGAGCATTGCATGAACTTGCAAAAGGTAAAAAGGAAGGAGACAATGTCCATAAAGGGAGACTTTTATCGTCCATGTTGAATATGTTCTAACAGAGATGGGCAGTCCTGTATCTACAGCTTTACTATTGGTAGCACACATGGTCTCTCAGTCAAACTTGTTCCACTTGTTGGCTAGGTATCTATCTAAATTTGCTTCATATTACACACCTATTATGTCTTAAACACTGTACAGAAGGCTTCACCATCATAGCCCTGTACATCAGTATCTCAGGGTTTCCCAACATGAATCCAATCTTACTACTCTTTACTCCTGAGTTCACAGTCTTTCTTTAAAATGGAAATAAAAGCTTCCATGATGCAAGAAACAATTACATTGCATAAGCCTGGGAACTAGTATTGTGTAAAGGATGCTGAGTTCTGCTGAATAATCAAGCAGCAGTTAGACCCTCCTGGACCAAGCCTGCAAAAATGATATCACTCAGCCTTTAGTACAAACCTTTAATCCCTCTGGCTGGAATACAGGTATGTGTTTAGTACACATCTTTAATCCCCAACAATGAACATAAACATAGTTTGTAGACAGAAGCACCCATGATTGAAAGTGACTTCAAATAGAAAGGCACACAAAGAGGGGAATTAGAGAAAGATTTGACAGAATGAGTAAAAGGTAGGATATGTCTACCTCTCACTAGAACAGACAGAAAAAAGAGGTTACTTAAAATAGAACCACAGGGAAAAAAGAGGAAAGAGAGAGTAGAGAAGGAGGCAGTTTTACTGTGTGAGTTTTACAGAGGTTAAATGGAAACAAGCTAGACACAGGTGAAGACAGAACTACCCAGAGAATGGTGAGCCAGAATATAAAAAGAGATTGCCAGATTCAAGTTGAGGACAAGCAGAGCAAAAAGTCAGAGGCAGAGAAAGAAGTTAGACTGAGTCAGTCACCTTGGAGAAGAGTTTGAGTCAGAACTAACCAGCCAGAGATCAGAAAGAACTAGGAAATGGTGAGCTCATTCAGTCTCATGTCTAAGAGGATAAACACATTCTGGGCACTGGTTAGATAGTAAGGAGGTTAGAAGCTTCCACTACAAGGTCTGAGTAAGCACATTGAGGCAGTAAAACCTCAGAGACAACAATGACACTAGGCAAATAACAAGTACTTTTACAGTGCCAAATTCTGTTAAAAAATCAAGCAGAAGTCAAACCCTCTTGAACCAAAGAAGCAATGACCTCTAAGTGGTTTTACTGACAGAAACTCTTCCCTCAGCAAGCACATTTGGGTCCAGTACCCTGAAGCAATGTCTTTGAAAAGACTCTGAGGCACTATGAAGTTTTTCACAGTGAAGTCTCGCATCAAGCAGCACAGAGTCCCTTGGAGTTTCCTTTCCCAGATTAATTACCTCATTACATTTGAGTTGAGCTTTATTGGGAATTCGTAGAGAAAAAGTGATACCGAGACAAACAAGAGAAGTGGGTGCTGGCCCACTTGTCCTTCTTCACATTTGAAATGGCACTGCTTACATTGAAAATGTAGTGTTTACTGTCAACACATCATTGGCATTCTGCTCTTTTGCTCTCCCACCAATCATGTGCTGATATATGCTTGGGACTTTGTAGGAATTCGATAGCCTGAGCCTGGAGTCAAAGAATCTCTAGCCTATCCACATCATGATGAACCACGAATCAGAGGAACCAGGGCTGAACTGTTGCCTTTAGTGACACCCTACTAGAGCTTCCCAGTGTCATCCCTGGCATTCAGGTTTGTGGCACTCTAAGAATCAGGGTCCAAAATAAATTGTGTGGCTGCAGAGAATACTACGAGGTTAACAGTACTTGGTAGTCTTCGGCAGACTAATGTCCTGTCAACAGCACACACATGGCAGTTTACGAATGTAAGGGTGGGGGAAGCAAGCTCTTATGTTAAAAGAAATGAGAGAGAGTTAAATCTGGAGTCATTTTGAGCTACCATGACCGGTAACATAGATTTACATAGCTCCAAATGCCACATTCCAACATGGAAGCAATTTCACAGGATTGTTTTCATTTAACAGAACAAGAAAGTTATAAATCAACACAAAGCTAAAGTTCATTGGTGAGCTAACCAGAAGGGCAGATGCAGCAAGATGTACAAACTATTCTATAGACCTAAGATGTTACCTGATGACATTCCTGGCTCTGGGACTGGTAGAAGTTAATATTCTGCTAAGTGTGTAGATTCTTGGAGCTTTGTACTTATTATCAGAAGATGTAAGTTCACAGTTAATAGCTTATGTATTGACAAGAAGTGTTAATTCAGATACAAAGTGGGGCAAAGAATGGATGGTTCCATAAAGCTAACTAACCAAAGATAAATAATTAGTCCCTAACCCACTAATTCCACTGGAATATTCCTAGAGTTGATTAACACTTAAAGCAAATAGCAGGATAGAAAATTAACACACAAAAATCAGTAGCCTCCTATATTCAAATGACAAATAGACAGAGAAAAATATTCAGGGAAGCAAAACCTTTCCCAATAGCCCTAAATCATGTAAAATAGCTTAGAGTAACTCTAACCAAGCAAGTGAAAGATTGTATGACTAAAAACCTTAAGACAATGAAGAGATTATCAGAAGATGGAAAGAGCTTTCATGCTCATTGATCAGTAAGATAACCCAGTAACACGGGCAATCCTAACAAAAGCAATCTGCAGATTCTATAAAGTTCCCATTAAAACTCCAATATAATTCTTCAAATATACTCACATGAACATACATACTAGAAAAAAACTAAGATACATAAAACATTGCTGAATTTTAAAGAATTGCTAGAGGTATCACTATTCCCAATTTTAAGTTGTACTATGGAGCTCTAGTAATAAAAACAGCATGGTAATGGAACAAAAGCAAACACAATCAATGAAATCAAATTGAAGACCTAGACACAATCCACATACTCACTGAGATCAGAATCCTAATAAAGAATACAGAAGTACACACTGAAAAATAAGACAGCATCTTTGTCATTTCAAACTGGTCAAACTGAATGACTACATGCAGAAGAATGCAAATAGATCCACACTTACTATTCTGTATACACACACACACACACCATCAGAACTAAAGGAAATACACTGAAGTTGATAGAGGAGAAAGTGGGGAACAGGCATGAACTCATCAGCACAGGAAAACACCTTCTGAACAGAACACTGTTACAAATGCACTAAGATCAATAATTAACAAATAGGATTTAATGATACTGATAGGGTTATGGAGGTCAAAGAACACCAGAATTTTGACAAAACTGCAATCTACAGAATGGAAATAGATTTTACCAACTACATACTCAGTGGAGGGCTAACATCCAAAATATATAAATGCCACAGACCCTCTGGGTTCCTGAATCTGCGTAGAACGGGATCTCTTGAGCAGATGGGCAAAGAGTTGGATGGAGTGACAGACAGCCAAACACGCAAGAGTGGTGTTGGATCTGAATGTAATGTTCCAGTCGAGCCTCAGACTTTTTATAATACAGAGTAAATTGCAAATCATAACAGAATAAGGCACATTGAATTTTTCCAGGTGCAAAAGGAGTGACTTCAAAAGGAACCAGATAAATGTTTAACACTAGAGATTAGCACAGATGCAAGGGGAGTGACTTCAAAGGGAATTTGTAGGGACCAGATAACTGTTTACATTAGAGATTAGCACCTTCTGCCAGGCAAGAGTTTTACACTTGGTGTTAATAGCACCAGGGTTGTAAACTCTTGACACGCCTCAAGAATAATGTAGTGTCACTGACCCCAAAATTCTCTAGGCCTAGTTAAATTATCTTGTCTGAAGGATCCTCATTTATCAGTATAGTATATTAATTTGCTCTTGGCATGGAATGTAGTCTGTAATATGAATTTCTATCTCAGTGAGAATTCCAGACTCTTTCTGCAGACAACTGAATTAATGGCTAGTGCTTAATTGTTTTATGGTAGTGCTTAATTAGTTACTGAATGAGTTAAGCTCCTTGCTGCTATCTGGAGTCTAAGAACACTGGGAAAAGGCTTTAGCTATGTTAGAATACAATCTTAAAAGGCATTTACTATAAGTTAATGCTTAATAGAGTGCACGTGAATCTATACATTAGACTAACGTGGTGGAAATTTGATTATTATGGGTTAGGGAAAAAACGCCATAACTCTGGGAGGGAAATTTCCATGGAACTCTTATCCTCATGAAACAGCTTCCAGGCTTTTCGCCTGTCAAATTGACCCAAACTGGAGAGCTGACTTTCGCCAGACATCCAGGAGGAGAGTCCTAGAAATTCATTTCTCATGAGCAGCTTTTTGGCATTTCTGCCTCACAAGCTGACTCCACCAGAGTGCCCTGGCATATAAATGATTCAAAAAACTAGATAACAAGAAAACAGCCCAACTAAGAATAATGTATGGATGTACATGAAGAATTCTCAAAAGGGGAAACTCAAATGGCTGAGAAACCTTAAAGAAATGTAGTTCTTCCCTAGTTGTGAAAGAAATGCAAATGAAAACTATTTTGAACTTTCATGTTACACCAGTCAGAATACCTAAGTTCAATATAACAAGTGATAACTCATGCTGGTGATGATGTAGAACAAGGGTAATAATTAAGCATTGCTAGTGAGAGTATGGATTTTTACAAAAAATATGGAAATCAATGTGGATTCCTCAGGAAGGTGGAAATTGATCTAACTCAATTCTCAACTATACCACTCAAGAGCACATACCTAAAGACAACTCGTCCTACCAAACAGACACTTCCTCAGGCATGTTGACTGCTGCTTTCTTGATAATAGCCATGATTGGAAAACAGGATAGATGTCCATCAACCAATGAATGGATAATGAAAATGTGGGAAAATCATTAGGAGGGGAAATAACATCACAAATTTGTAAGTAAATCAATGGAAAAATAAAAGAAATCATCTTGAGTATGATAACTCTGATCTAGAAAGTCAAATATGGAATGTATTCCCTTATATGTGGATGTTAGTGATTAAGGCATCAGTAATCAAGCTACAATCTATAGAACCACAGAATATACAGGAAGTGATTTGGGGTGGACAGATATATCAACCTAGAGAAGGATAAAGGAATAATTGAATATGGGTGGATGAAGGGGAGAAATTGGAGTGAGAGGATTAAGGTGAGAGAATCAGGAAAGAGGGAACACAGGGAAGAAACTCAGGGAAAGAGCTAAATTAAGGACCAATGGAGGGGAGTGAGGAAATCTAATACAGTAGGAGCTTTCTAAAGTTGATAAATATATGAAGGTGATCTAAATGAAATCAACAAATAATGGGGAAGACCAAACTCCAACTGGATTTTTACTATTCTTACTACCTGAAAACTCTAATACCAGAACCAGATCAAATCTAACTGGGTTGTTGGCAAAAAGGGTCCCATGGAAACCACTGAACAACCTAAGCTGTTGCCAAAAAGTAGGTTGCTCTCCACAAACTGAGAGCAAGGATCCATTGCTGAAGAAAACATCTATAAAACCATTAAATATGGAGAAGTCAAACTGGTATCTACCTAGACCCTTCATTTCTATATGTTCACATCTTTCTCTTTGTAATGTGTCCTTATACTACCAAAGGAGAAATAAATACACCAAACCAGCCACAAATCCTTTGGTCTACAATGGTGTCCTGCCTGCAACATATGTTAGTAGTAACAACGAGCTTGTGGGAGTAACAAGACAGTGTCTGATCTGATGTAAGACCCACTCCGTGAGCTGGAACTCATACCCAGCATTGCTTGGGTGAGCAGAACACAAACTAGGTAGCCCAGAGACCTAAAGTGAAACCAAATATTACTTCTCTGAAAGAGAAAAAGAGCACTGTAAAATGACGCCTAAGGACATTCTGATAGTGCATGGCTCAGCCATCATTAGGGAAGTTTGATCCTACAGAGGATGGGAGCACATAGAAAGAACCACAGCCAGACACTGCAGAGAATGAGAGACCTTGGAACACTCAGTCTTAAATGGGAGGTCTCCATCAAATTCCCCATCAGGGCATAGGGAACCCCATGGAAAAGGAAGCAAAGTGAGTGTAAGAGCAAGAAGGGATGGACAACACGGAGAAAAAACAAGGCCTTCTAAAATCAACATGATCCAAACACTTATGAACTCAGAGGGACAGATGCAGCATTCACAGGGCCTGCACAGATCTGCAACAACTGGGGTCCTAGAACTGAAAGAAGTGGTCATATGCTTTGATTCATAACTTCGAAGCAATCTCCAATTGATACACTTGTCAAATAAAATTTAATTTGATCCAAGGGAGGTTCAGTGGGAGAACAAACTATTCTTAAAAGTAGAGTGCATGCCCAGCAGAACTTGGTCAACAGAAGTCTAAATCAGTGCCATCTTTGCAGATTTTTCATCTCATAATGTTATGTCAGGGCTCTTCCTTTTTAAAATTTCATCAAATTATTCTTATTTCGTTTTATTTCATTTATGTAAACATTTTCTACTCTTTTTATCCTACAGATTTTTTTACATACATATTATGGCTTCCCATTTAGTGTTCCTACTGGATTTCTGCATACAAAAACCAGTGGGTCTCTGTTTATCTTGCCTTCTCTTGGGATCTTCGCCATTGTATTTGTTTGTTTTGGTGAAAAGAATAGCAAGGATGGTTCATAATTATCTTTCAATGGGCTTCTTTTATAACAGTTACCTCTCTTATTTTTTATGTTATAGAAATGGACATGTATATAACTGCAGATATTCACCATTATGTAATTATGTTACATAGTCCTGTAACCTAAGTATGTACTAGGTATGTATACACATCATTCAAGCAATATGAAGTAAGATTCTAAGTATAAACCAGTGCAACATATGTGCTCTTCTATAGATAGCCAATGCTGCTGCACTTGTAGAAAAAGCCTCTTTATAATACCATCCTGTAGACCTCACTCTGAGCTCTGTGTGGATATTCACTACCAACAGGCTGGGAGGTTCTTCCATGCAGGTATGTGCCACCTTTAGAAATGTCATTCATATTTGGTCACCTATGAAGTTCACAGCCAAGAACCCCATAATGGAGTCACAAAATGAAATAAACTTTTCTTAATGTTTTAAATAAATTCTCAGTTTTGTGTTGGGCTTCATTCATTGCTTTTTTTGACCACATGGGTACATGAGTTATAGATTGGAAAAGTCTTAGTGTTTCTGCCATAGGACCATTTATTCATCTACTATTGTCAATCTAAACAATGAAACAAACAACCATCAGATTATTGCATGAAATAATATTTCCATTAGATGAACATATGCATTCACTGCAGTGAACTGTAAGATAAAGTAGTTGACACTAAGAAAAGCAATTAAAATTGTTAACAAAGACTCGAGCCCCGGGCTACCTTGCCAGCAGAGTTGCCTGACACCTGCAAGGGCCCACACAGGATTCCCCACGGGATCCTAAGACCTCTGGTGAGTGGAACACAGCGCCTGCCCCAATCCAATCTTGCGGAACCTGAGACTGTGGTACATAGGGAAGCAGGCTACCCGGGCCTGATCTGGGGCACAAGCCCCTTCCGCTCCACCCGAGCCCCGGGCTACCTTGCCAGCAGAGTCTTGCCCAACACCTGCAAGGGCCCACACAGGACTCCCCACGGGATCCTAAGACCTCTGGTGAGTGGAACACAGCGCCTGCCCCAATCCAATCGCACGGAACCTGAGACTGTGGTACATAGGGAAGCAGGCTACCCGGGCCTGATCTGGGGCACAAGCCCCTTCCGCTCCACCCGAGCCCCGGGCTACCTTGCCAGCAGAGTATTGCCCAACACCTGCAAGGGCCCACACAGGACTCCCCACGGGATCCTAAGACCTCTGGTGAGTGGAACACAGCGCCTGCCCCAATCCAATCGCACGGAACCTGAGACTGTGGTACATAGGGATGCAGGCTACCCGGGCCTGATCTGTGGCACAAGCCCCTTCCGCTCCACTCGAACCCCGGGCTACCTTGCCAGCGGAGTCGCCTGACACCCGCAAGGGCCCACACAGGATTCCACACGGGATCCTAGGACCTCTAGTGAGTGGAACACAACTTCTGCCAGGAGTCTGGTTCGAACACCAGATATCTGGGTACCTGCCCTGCAAGAAGAGAGCTTGCCTGCAGAGAATACTCTGCCCACTGAAACTAAGGAGAGTGCTACCCTCCAGGTCTGCTTATAGAGGCTAACAGAGTCACCTGAAGAACAAGCTCTTAACAGTGACAACTAAAACAGCTAGCTTCAGAGATTACCAGATGGCGAAAGGCAAACGTAAGAATCCTACTAACAGAAATCAAGACCACTCACCATCATCAGAACGCAGCACTCCCACCCCACCTAGTCCTGGGCACCCCAACACAACCGAAAATCTAGACACAGATTTAAAAACATTTTTCATGATGACGATAGAGGACATCAAGAAGGACTTTCATAAGTCACTTAAAGAATTACAGGAGAGCACTGCTAAAGAGTTACAGGCCCTTAAAGAAAAGCAGGAAAACACAGCCAAACAGGTAGAAATCATTAAAGAAAAACAGGAAAACACATCCAAACAGGTGATGGAAATGAACAAAACCATACTAGAACTAAAAGGGGAAGTAGACACAATAAAGATAACCCAAAGCGAGGCAACGCTGGAGATAGAAACCCTAGGAAAGAGATCTGGAAACATAGATGCGAGCATCAGCAACAGAATACAAGAAATGGAAGAGAGAATCTCAGGAGCAGAAGATTCCATAGAGAACATCGACACAACAGTCAAAGAAAATACAAAATGTAAAAGGATCCTAACTCAAAACATCCAGGTAATCCAGGACACAATGAGAAGACCAAACCTACGGATAATAGGAATTGATGAGAATGAAGATTTTCAACTTAAAGGGCCAGCTAATATCTTCAACAAAATAATAGAAGAAACCTTCCCAAACATAAAGAAAGAGATGCCCATGATCATACAAGAAGCCTACAGAACTCCAAATAGACTGGACCAGAAAAGAAATTCCTCCCGACACATAATAATCAGAACAACAAATGCACTAAATAAAGATAGAATATTAAAAGCAGTAAGGGAGAAAGGTCAAGTAACATATAAAGGAAGGCCTATAAGAATTACACCAGACTTTTCACCAGAGACTGTGAAAGCCAGAAGAGCCTGGACAGATGTTATACAGACACTAAGAGAACACAAATGCCAGCCCAGGCTACTATACCCGGCCAAACTCTCAATTACCATAGATGGAGAAACCAAAGTATTCCACGACAAAACCAAATTCACACAATATCTTTCCACGAATCCAGCCCTTCAAAGGATAATAACAGAAAAGAAGCAATACAAGGACGGAAATCATGCCGTAGAACAACCAAGAAAGTAATCATTCAACAAACCAAAAAGAAGACAGCCACAAGAACAGAATGCCAACTCTAACAACAAAAATAAAAGGAAGCAACAATTACTTTTCCTTAATATCTCTTAATATCAATGGACTCAATTCCCCAATAAAAAGACATAGACTAACAGACTGGCTACACAAACAGGACCCAACATTCTGCTGTTTACAGGAAACCCATCGCAGGGAAAAAGACAGACACTACCTCAGAGTGAAAGGCTGGAAAACAATTTTCCAAGCAAATGGACTGAAGAAACAAGCTGGAGTAGCCATTCTAATATCGGATAAAATCGACTTCCAACCCAAAGTTATCAAAAAAGACAAGGAGGGACACTTCATACTCATCAAAGGTAAAATCCTCCAAGAGGAACTCTCAATTCTGAATATCTACGCTCCAAATGCAAGGGCAGCCACATTCATTAAAGACACATTAGTAAAGCTCAAAGCACACATTGCACCTCACACAATAATAGTGGGAGACTTCAACACACCACTTTCTTCAATGGACAGATCGTGGAAACAGAAACTAAACAGGGACACAGTGAAACTAACAGAAGTTATGAAACAAATGGACCTGACAGATATCTACAGAACATTTTATCCTAAAACAAAAGGATATACCTTCTTCTCAGCACCTCACAGGACCTTCTCCAAAATTGACCATATAATTGGTCACAAAACAGGCCTCAACAGATACAAAAATATTGAAATTGTCCCATGTATCCTATCAGACCACCATGGCCTAAGACTGATCTTCAATAACAACATAAATAATGGAAAGCCATCATTCACGTGGAAACTGAATAACACTCTTCTCAATGGTACCTTGGTCAAGGAAGGAATAAAGAAAGAAATTAAAGACTTTTTAGAGTTTAATGAAAATGAAGCCACAATGTACCCAAACCTATGGGACACAATGAAAGCATTTCTAAGAGGGAAACTCATAGCTCTGAGTGCCTCCAAGAAGAAACGGGAGAGAGCACATACTAGCAGCTTGACAACACATCTAAAGGCCCTAGAAAAAAAGGAAGCAAATTAACCCAAGAGGAGTAGACGGCAGGAAATAATCAAACTCAGGGGTGAAATCAACCAAGTGGAAACAAGAAGAACTAATCAAAGAATTAACCAAACGAGGAGTTGGTTCTTTGAGAAAATCAACAAGATAGATAAACCCTTAGCTAGTCTCACTAAAGGGCACAGGGACAAAATCCTAATTATCAAAATCAGAAATGAAAAGGGAGACATAACAACAGATCCTGAAGAAATCCAAAACACCATCAGATCCTTCTACAAAAGGCTATACTCAACAAAACTGGAAAACCTGGACGAAATGGACAAATTTCTGGACAGATACCAGGTACCAAAGTTGAATCAGGATCAAGTTGACCATCTAAACAGTCCCATATCACCTAAAGAAATAGAAGCAGTTATTAATAGTCTCCCAACCAAAAAAAGCCCAGGACCAGACGGGTTTAGTGCAGAGTTCTATCAGACCTTCAAAGAAGATCTAATTCCAGTTCTACACAAACTATTTCACAAAATAGAAGTAGAAGGTACTCTACCAAACTCATTTTATGAAGCCACTATTACTCTGATACCTAAACCACAGAAAAACCCAACAAAGATAGAGAACTTCAGACCAATTTCTCTTATGAATATCGATGCCAAAATCCTCAATAAAATTCTCGCTAACCAAATCCAAGAACACATTAAAGCAATCATCCATCCTGACCAAGTAGGTTTTATTCCAGGGATGCAGGGATGGTTTAATATACGAAAATCCATCAATGTAATCCATTATATAAACAAACTCAAAGACAAAAACCACATGAGCATCTCGTTAGATGCAGAAAAAGCATTTGACAAGAACCAACACCCATTCCATGATAAAAGTCTTGGAAAGATCAGGAATTCAAAGGCCCATACCTAAACATGATAAAAGCAATCTACAGCAAACCAGTCGCCAACATCAAAGTAAATGGAGAGAAGCTGGAAGCAATCCCACTAAAATCAGGGACTAGACAAGGCTGCCCATTTTCTCCCTACCTATTCAACATAGTACTTGAAGTATTAGCCAGAGCAATTCGACAACAAAAGGAGATCAAGGGGATACAAATTGGAAAAGAGGAAGTCAAAATATCACTTTTTGCAGATGATATGATAGTATATATAAGTGACCCTAAAAATTCTACCAGAGAACTCCTAAACCTGATAAACAGCTTCAGTGAAGTAGCTGGATATAAAATTAACTCAAACAAGTCAATTGCCTTTCTCTATACAAAGAATAAACAGGCTGAGAAAGAAATTAGGGAAACAACACCCTTCTCAATAGTCACAAATAATATAAAATATCTTGGCGTGACTCTAACTAAGGAAGTGAAAGATCTGTATGATAAAAACTTCAAATCTCTGAAGAAAGAAATTAAAGAAGATCTCAGAAGATGGAAAGATCTCCCATGCTCATGGATTGGCAGGATCAACATTGTAAAAATGGCTATCTTGCCAAAAGCAATCTACAGATTCAATGCAATCCCCATCAAAATTCCAACTCAATTCTTCAACGAATTGGAAGGAGCAATTTGCAAATTCGTCTGGAATAACAAAAAACCTAGGATAGCAAAAAGTCTTCTCAAGGATAAAAGAACTTCTGGTGGAATCACCATGCCAGACCTAAAGCTTTACTACAGAGCAATTGTGATAAAAACTGCATGGTACTGGTATAGAGACAGACAAGTAGACCAATGGAATAGAATTGAAGACACAGAAATGAACCCACACACCTATGGTCACTTGATCTTCGACAAGGGAGCTAAAACCATCCAGTGGAAGAAAGACAGCATTTTCAACAATTGGTGCTGGCACAACTGGTTGTTATCATGTAGAAGAATGCGAATCGATCCATACTTATCTCCTTGTACTAAGGTCAAATCTAAGTGGATCAAGGAACTTCACATAAAACCAGAGACACTGAAATTTATAGAGGAGAAAGTGGGGAAAACCCTTGAAGATATGGGCACAGGGGAAAAATTCCTGAACAGAACAGCAATGGCTTGTGCTGTAAGATCAAGAATTGACAAATGGGACCTAATGAAACTCCAAAGTTTCTGCAAGGCAAAAGACACCGTCAATAAGACAAAAAGACCACCAACAGATTGGGAAAGGATCTTTACCTATCCTAAATCAGATAGGGGACTAATATCCAACATATATAAAGAACTCAAGAAGGTGGACTTCAGAAAATCAAAAAACCCCATTAAAAAATGGGGCTCAGAACTGAACAAAGAATTCTCACCTGAGGAATACCGAATGGCAGAGAAGCACCTGAAAAAATGTTCAACATCCTTAATCATCCGGGAAATGCAAATCAAAACAACCCTGAGATTCCACCTCACACCAGTCAGAATGGCTAAGATCAAAATTTCAGGTGACAGCAGATGCTGGCGTGGATGTGGAGAAAGAGGAACACTCCTCCATGGTTGGTGGGATTGCAGGCTTGTACAACCACTCTGGAAATCAGTCTGTCGGTTCCTCAGAAAATTGGACATAGTACTACCAGAGGATCCAGCAATACCTCTCCTGGGCATATATCCAGAAGATGCCCCAACTGGTAAGAAGGACACATGCTCCACTATGTTCATAGCAGCCTTATTTATAATAGCCAGAAGCTGGAAAGAACCCAGATGCCCCTCAACAGAGGAATGGATACAGAAAATGTGGTACATCTACACAATGGAGTACTACTCAGCTATTAAAAAGAATGAATTTATGAAATTCCTAGGCAAATGGATGGACCTGGAGGGCATCATCCTGAGTGAGGTAACACAATCACAAAGGAACTCACACAATATGTACTCACTGATAAGTGGATATTAGCCCAAAACCTAGGATACCCAAGATATAAGATACAATTTGCTAAACACATGAAACTCAAGAAGAATGAAGATTGAAGTGTGGACACTATGCCCCTCTTTAGAATTGGGAACAAAACACCCATGGAAGGAGTTAAAAGACAAAGTTTGGAGCTGAGATGAAAGGATGGACCATGTAGAGACTGCCATATCCAGGGATCCACCCCATAATCAGCATCCAAACGCTGACACCATTGCATATACTAGCAAGATTTTATCGAAAGGACCCAGATGTAGCTGTCTCTTGTGAGACTATGCCGGGGCCTAGCAAACACAGAAGTGGATGCTCACAGTCAGCTAATGGATGGATCACAGGGCTCCCAATGGAGGAGCTAGAGAAAGTCCCCAAGGAGCTAAAGGGATCTGCAACCCTATAGGTGGAACAACATTAAGAACTAACCAGTACCCCGGAGCTCTTGACTCTAGCTGCATATGTATCAAAAGATGGCCTAGTCGGCCATCACTGGAAAGAGAGGCCCATGGGACACGCAAACTTTATATGCCCCAGTACAGGGGAACGCCAGGGCCAAATAGAGGGAGTGGGTGGGTAGGGAAGTAGGGGTGGGTGGGTATGGGGGACTTTTGGTATAGCATTGGAAATGTAAATGAGCTAAATACCTAATAAAAATGGAAAAAAATTGTTAACAAAGATATTATATTTAACACATTGAAAGAACCCTCTTTGGCTGTGTATTGATTAACCTTTGTTGTACACTTGACTAAACCTGGAGCCATCTAGAAAGAGGAAACCTCTATTGGAGAATTGTCTTCATTTAATTATCAATCATTGTCTTCAATATTAACTGATGAAGGAGGGCCCAGCATCCTAAGCTTGTTTGTAGCTGAACAGTTAGACATTACTAGAAGCTGATCCATCATACAAGGGAGTAGAAACCTTGTGCCACTTTCTATTTCCTCAGCTTGTGCATCACTTCCTCTCTTTCCTTTATAAATGTGAGCTTGCATTTCTGAAGTCAGAGGTCTGAAGCTTAAAATACTAACCATAATCAGTTAGAATTTTTAGAACAACATGTGAGAGAGGTTTCTCATAAGCACAGGTAAGGCAATCCAGAGTTTGTAATTGTCATCTAAGGTGAGAGAGACAAGCTTAGGGAACAGTCTAAAGTAGTGTCTCAGTGTCAAAGAGGACCTAAGATAGAGATTGCATATCTGGTGTACGGTCGATATGTGTACTCTGGTTTTGATTTTTTCCTTGCTTCTTAGAGAACATCCCACAAGATTTGGGATCAGAGAAGTGATGTCTTATGAAAGAAATGGGTGAAATTAGCATCAGGACTTTTTTTTCTACTATGTAAGTGTAGTAAGAATTCCTTGACCCTGTACAAATTGAACCATTCCACAACACCATCTTTAATCACATCTGCATCCTCAGCTATCTGATTTCTGTGTTAACCATGCATGGGAGGAGCTGCCTGGTGACAGAAACAGGAGGGTTTCTGGGCTAGAGGATTATCCAAATGTTGGTGTAGGAGGAAGAGCTACAGGAGATCAGAGCCCTGTTCAGGACCTTCAGTCGAAAACACGAAGAGGATTTGTCCAGTAAGTGATCTAGGGACTGGGGGATGTGGACAGGGTGTAATGAGGGCTTTCTTATCTACAGCATAAAAATTAGGTGGATCTATAAACAATATTCACAATTGGAACAGCACAAAAGTCACTGTATAGTTGGATAAAGTGAATTCAGTCCTCACCCACAACTGGTCATGGGCAGGCCGTGGGCCTATTGGTCTCTCTCCTATTTAGACACTACAGATCACTTTTCGCCTTTGCTGGAAGCTCTTTTATGTCCTAAATGGAATGGACTTGTCACTATTTACACTATTTTGCAAACTTTGTAATACTAATAAAAGATTATTGAATTAGAGACCTTAGCAGTGGGTCTTGGCCTGTTTCTTAATCCTAATCTGCTTCATATTTGATTTTTAATAAAGTCTAGGGAGAGACAACAGTTCATAGCAGGAATATAATATTAGGGTACATTTAATAAGTCTGTAGGGAAGGGGAGTGAAGAAGGGAAGAGGGAGATTAGAGAGCACATAGTGAGGGCTTCATATGTGTCATCAGGAATCCTCCAATGCCTTTCCCAGCATTCCATCTCTCTGCCATTTACTCTCAAAGAACGTGACTGAGCACATTGCTGGAGAGGTACTTTATTTTTTTCTGTTTTTTTCTCCTCAAACCCAGGCCAAGGACATATCAGACATGACTACAGCAAAACACTTTTTAAAGCCCATGTGATACCTTCCTTAAAGATGGGTCCTATAGATTGATTAAGAAAACAACCTTATGTTAAGAGTCTGGGGGATAGTCCCATGTAATGTCCAGCCACACAGATTTTACACAATTCATCAGGCTGAAGTGCATCTCTGCTCCCAGACTACTGGGCAGATAACTAGTTGTACATCCCTTCCCATGAAGACACAACTCTGTGCCTACATTCCAGGTTTCCCTAGGGCTTGTACATAAGCACAAGGACATCTGTTCCTCCCACAATAAGTTTTCTGCCTTTCTGAAAGTACTTTGTAGCTGTCTCAAACCATTTGCAAAGATAGTCCAAATGTTTTTATCATTCAAGGTCTTTCTCTCTCTCTCTCTCTCTCTCTCTCTCTCTCTCTCTCCCCATCTCTCTGTCTCTCTGTCTCTTGGATTTGAGAACAAACAAATCTTTAGGGGAAACAAACAAGCATGATTTCTCCCTTTTTCTCAACACATTTTCTTATTTTGTATTTCTCCTTATAAATCCTTATTGCACAAATCACAGTTTCTTCCCATTCTTGGTTGTTTCTCTTTATTTCATACATCAAAATGCCAAAATATATAAACCTTGAATTTCTGTCTAATGATTTAGTATTTTAGCATCCTTAGGAATAACCTATGCACCCTGTCTCAAAGCAAGCAAACAAAAGGAAATAATTAACATATTCGGTTTTAGCTAGGGGTACTTACTATTCCTGTGATTAAACACCATGACCAAAATCAATGAGGGGAGGAAAGCCTTTATTGTTTTGACCTTTAACATCACTCTTCACTAAGGATGGAAAGCAGGAAAGGAACTTAAACAGGGCAGGAACCTAGAGGAACTAGGTGATGCAGATACCACAGAGGGACTCTGCTTACTGGCTTGCTCCCCACGGCATGCTGAGCCTGCTTTCTTATAGAACACAGACCTAAGTGTCTTGGGACAGTACAACTCACAATGGAAGGTTTCCTCCAACAATGGTCACTAGTGATGAAAATTCCCTACAGGCTTACCAACTGCTGCATTTTTTTAAAACATTTTGCTCTGTTGGCACTCACTCCTTCCAGTAAGAGTAAAGAATCCTTCTAATGCCTTTTCAGCTAGAGACTTCTCAATGCTTTAAACTCTTTATTCCTCCTCAACATGAAATCCTTAAACAAAGATAATGTTGTCTTCTGATTCTACAGACAATGAGGCGACAACAAAGAAAAGTGATATCCCCAAAACCTCACAGAAAAAAAAAAAAAAAAAAAAAAAAAAAGGTCTGGCAGTACCCTCTGTCCTTTTAAAGGATGCTGAGTATGAGCGTCTCTCTGAATCTCCTTCTACTTCAGATCACAGCATGCCATCACCTCCATGATATGGCAATGCAGAACAACTGCCAAGTATCTTGTAAAAAGTGGGAGCTGTGGTGTTATCACAGAGCACATAAGATGGCCTAGTATCTCGAGACAACCAAAATATTGATGTGTGAAGTTACTCTATTATACTCTATCTGGGTACCACCTGTCAAGTGTGAGCTACTCCTTTGACCCTATCTGTATAGAAGTCAGATCAAATGAAAGCAGAGGAAAGGGCATACAGAAAGAGATTCTCAACCTGGCACCTACTTTCTTCCTAGAAGGCTTTTCTCCATTATGGTGGTTTAAATAGAAATAGTCCCCATACATTCATGTGTTTGAAAACTTGGCCATGAAGAGTTGCACTATTAGGAGATGTGGCCTTTTTAGAGGAAGGATGACACTGTAGGGCAATATTGGCGTTAATATATGCTCAAGCTATGCCCAGTGGGGAAGGAGGTCTCTATTTGCAGCCTGAGGATCAAGACATAGAACTCAAGGCTATGACTGTACCATGTCTGCCCCTCTCTTGCCATGAAAATAATGGACAACAACTCTGAAACTGTAAGCCAGCCCCAAATAAATTTTTCCCTTATGAGAGTTTCCCTGGCTATGGTGTCGCATCACTGCAATAGAAACCTTTATGAAGACACCCATCCTTTTGTATTTCAATGACTTTGAAGAGTTACTTGACAGGGGAAAGGGACATAGAGTAGACAAATCAAGAAGTTTTCATCTGTCTCAAGAGGAATTTCTCCAGCTCTGGATTTTGACTCCTGCCTCTGTCAAGCTATTCTTTAGAAGCATTGTAGATTCAGTTGATCTGGCTGTCTCATCACAGTTGATCCCAGACAGTCTTGGGCTTAGAGTTTATGGAGAAGTGAGCATGAATTGGAAGGATACAAAGGGACATTAGAGCCTTCACAAGGCAAATATGTTTCCTGAGGTATGTTCCTGTAGCTTTCTGTGGTTCCACAAACTATACTAGGACATCTGCATGAATGTGTGATATCATGAGGTAGCTATGAAAGGAAAGAGCAACCTAAGAAAGCCATGTACAAAGTATGAAGCTCCAGTCAGTGTGGGGAGTGGTACAGGCTGCATGGGCACATGTTAATTTTGTGAGCGAATTTGGATGACATTGGAATTACAAGTATTATCCAATAGATATCAGAGGAACCTGAAGATACTGGTGTATCCATTGCCCTAGATATGTTGTCAGGTGAGGTTGCCTCATTTCCAACAAATCAATCTGACAAGAAATACTCCCCTAAACCAACCATTGGAGCCCATTCTGAATTCATCACAGAGGCCCCATTTTCTTCTCATTAATTCTGCTACCTCTTCAGAAAGTTTCAAAATTGATTAGACTTTAAAATTTCCATCTTTTTGTCTCCCTGTTCTGAGTCTTCCCCGCTGGGACTCTGGGGGACACATTCTGATTAGCCACCAACTCTCCAGTTACTTTAATGAATGTAGGGATTTCCCATAATTCCATCGTATTGTGTAAGGCACAGTGGCATCTTCCTGCTCAGATGCATTTTCTACAAAGGGATGGGGCAGATATAGATGCTTCCTCATACTCTACAACTGCTACATTCTGATCTTTGAGCATTTATGCTTCCGTCTGTAGAAAGCCCTCCTCTCCACTGTCTTCTCACCATGACTGCCCTTGAAGACCTACATAACTGACACCTGTGTCAGGAAACTTCCATCCCATGCAGAAAGCTTCCCAAGGACCTGCTTTGTGTCCACAGAGTGGCAGACAAAGGCCAAGGTGGCAGTACTGAAGGGAAACATTCTGGATGCCCAGTGTCTGATTAGAGCAGGCCAGGGCATCTCTGTTGTCATCCACACTTCTACCATCATTGATATGGCAGGTGTCCTTCCCAGATAGACCATCCTAGACATTGATCTGAAAGGCACAGTACTCTAGGATAATGTGGAGCAGGCTAGAAAATGAAAACCATAGACATGTTGGTGAGGGAAGCCCCTACTTTGGAACAACTGGAGGAATAGTGGGATACTTGCTGTATTCTGCCTAGGCCAGATGTATGTCCTTGCTGAACAGGGGGCAGAAATCAGGACCCTTGACCTTGGTGTTTAAAAGAAAAAATATATAGAGAGAGAAATGAACAGTAGGAGAAAATATTTATAAAGTCACATCCAGTGTATTCTCAATGCCTGGAACATTCTCCTGACCCTTCCCAACTATGTGACTGGACTCCATCCCCACATGCTTGATTTCCATCCACCCACTGCCACTATGGACAAGACCCTGACATTTCTTCTTTAGAGAACTTTCAAAGCTATTCCATAACAGCCAGACAGAAAAAAAGACCCAGGACGTGTTCTCTATTAAGAGAACAATGGTTTTCTTATTTCCACAAAATCATTCCCTTCAGAACAGCATCACTCTAGTCTTGAAGACTGGTCCTAGGCAGCTCAGTACTTTCCTCCTCAGATCCATACACTTAAATGCTTACTTATAGCTTGTAGTGGAAAAAAGAAAAGCACACTGAATCTGGTTATTCACCTACCTATGTCTACCCTCAATGGCCAGCTCTAAGAGGCCATCTTGCCCTGGTTCCTGCAGCTAGCTTGCTAAGCTAACCAAACCAGTTTAATCAGAAATGCCTGGAGCTCCTTCTCTAACTTCTCAGGCCATCCAACCCCTGTGGGTGGCCTGCTCACCCAGCTCCCCTTAGCACCATGAAATGAAAATACCAGAGATTTAAATTATACCTGCCAGAATTATAATAGTAAATCTTTTACCACAAAATTCCCATGCAAGGAACACACTACGCAACAATACAATTACAAGCAGCATGCTTTGAAAGGAAAAGTAAACCACCACTGTACTCCATTGCCCAACTATAAAGTTCCTAGCTACATTCAGCTCCTACAGGCCACCTCGGTTTGCTCCATCTTCAACCTCTTCTTCCTCCTCCATCTTCTTTTCCCTCTGCCCTCCAACCCTTCCCTTCTTTTCCTCATTCTCTCTCATTGATAAAACATCCAGCTCTGCCTTTTCATTCCCCTGCCCAATCACAGTCTCTAGCCTAAGATTTCACCTGTCATCACCTGATTACATGATCTACTCCTTGTTGAGGCACCCCTCTTTAGGGAGCAGAAAATTAAAACAGAAATCCATATTTAGTGGCTTTGAAATTAATTTCCAATCTAATTTACATAAAGGACCTTACCATATAAAGTAAACACACTGACTTCTGACACCAGTCTTATTAGCACCACTCTAGTCCATATCCTGTTTTCCATGGATCCTGACATGACCTCCAAATGACTAACTGGACCAGGTTACTAATTC
This sequence comes from Mus spretus, assembly GCA_921997135.2. Lineage (NCBI taxonomy): Eukaryota > Metazoa > Chordata > Mammalia > Rodentia > Muridae > Mus > Mus spretus. The sequence continues at coordinate 6,970 of CAKLHJ020000014.1, read as the reverse complement.
AGTCAATTATTTGAAGCTGGCCAAAACCAATTCAAACGGATCCTCTTTAGGTTTGTACTGCTGCCTCTTCCTTAGCCACACTACAGTTTGGTGGTATGAATAACCATGTTCTCATTTCCATATTAATTCTTACTACATGATAAAAATGCACCAGCCTTTAATATTGAATTATGAGCACATAAAGGTTCCCAGATGAAGTGGTGCATATCTGTAAACTTAGCACTCAGGACTCTGAACCAGGACAATCATATCTTCCAGGACAGTCTGAACTAAATGTTAAGAGTCTAATTAGAAATTAAAATACACTACTCAGAAATTGGTGCCATTAGATAGGCCTGTGTGCATTTCTGTGGATTATGTTAATGATTGACATGGAATGTCCTACCCAGTATGGGCAGTGAAAACACTGAGAAGGAGATCCTGGGTAATATGAGCAAGCAAACTGAGCATCCATGGGAAGCAAGTGAGGGAGGAGCATTGGTACATGGCTTCTGCCTTTGTTCCTACAGCGACTTTCCTCACAAATGAACTGTGAACTAATGTGGGACCCATAGAAATCCTTTCATATCCAATTTGCTTTGATCATGTTGTTTATATCAACAACAACAGCACCAGCCTCTGAAAGGGTGAGGGCTTTGTGTAACATGTAGAAAGCTTAGATTTGTTTGATCAATAGCACTGAAATAAAAGTACACACAAACATATAAACAAATAGAGTGACAGAGAGAGAGAGAGAGAGAGAGAGAGAGAGAGAGAGAGAGAGAGAGAGAGAGAGAATGAATCAGAGAGAGAGATTTGAATTAAAAACCTAGAAATCCTTCATTTCTAGATTTAAATGGAAGCTCATTTAATTTGGGGATTATTCTCTGTCTATAGATTTGTAGGTTTGAGTCACTATCAGGTGGGAGTGCATTTAGATCTGTAATAGCCCTTCCACAGGATTTATAATGGAGACCAATCTGACCCCATTGTCACAGTGGGTCCTTTGTCTTATATACTACCAGTAATCGTGAACTTTTTATGTGCTCGTTCTCAGCTCCTATTAGAAGTTTGTGTGCAAGCATCCATATACAGCAGCTCAGTGCTTGTGGCTGGACCAAATTCCTACACAGAGATCATACTGAATGGCCATGAGGAAGAGCATCATGAAAGCACATGGCCTGAGCCATACTGATACAACAAATAGATGTGTGAGAAGGCAGTGCTGACAGCCAATGGGAGCATTTTGAAAACTGGTGGCACATTGCATACTTGTGCCTTAAGACTCCCTTTCATCTATAGGGAAGAATGCCAAATTCCTTCAACCACTCTGAATATACCACTGAAGAACAATAACATAATTTTTAAAAATGCCCCACACTCCATAGCCAAGAGAGTGTATGTGGGCAATGCAGCCTGGGCTCACATTCTGGCTGCCAGGGGCCTAAAGGACCCCAAAGTCCCCAAGCATCCAAGGACAGTTCTATTACATCTCTGATGACACCACTCACCAATGCTATGATGATTTAAATTACACCCTGAGCAAGGATTGGGGCCTCCATCTTGATTCCAGCTGGAGACTTCCTCTGCCCCTGCTCTACTGGCTTGCCTTCCTACTGGAAACTGTGGGCCTCCTGCTATGTCCTGCCAACATCTAGGTTACCCTTTAACTGCTTCTTGATCACACTGCTAAATAGCTTGCTTACCATCTCCTACAAGAAAGCTCAGCAAGGCACTTGTCAGCTGAGAGGAAGCCAAGCAGAAAACCTTGGAGTGGATCAAAACTATTAAAGCAGCACAGTGAGACACAAAAACAGAAAGTCACCGTGATATGAGGAGGGAGAGCACATGGCCCTAGGGGTTATCAAGTCCTCTAGCAGGGACAGGCACACAACCCGGGTCCTGATGCTTCTCTTTGATACATAGGATCTTAGAGTCTCAATCAAGTCACTGAAAGCCTTGTCAGTCACTGACCCAGCCACAAGCCTTCTCCTTGAAGACCCTACCCAGAGACTCACAGAAGCTGTGCCCTAGTTCCAGGGTCCAACCTTCTCAGCACCTCTTGTACCTCAGAAATCTCACCATGATTTTCTCTCCCCATCAAATCATGTCTACCCTTCAGAAAATTCTGCTTACTTTATGAAGCCCATTGGAAAGAGCAATAAATATTTCTCAATACCTCATCTATAGATTGTGTTTTTCTGTAAGTAAATAATTCTATGCCCCTTCTGTGTCTAGACATGGCCACTCTGAGATCAGAGAAATCATGGATATTAGGTAAGCTTAGGTGAAATTTAGGAACAGATGCAGATGTTAGACTAATTCTAACACATTGTCTCCTGAGTGTGTACCTAATGCCTGGAATAGTATTCTATTTTGGGTATTAAGGACCCTGACAGTAAGAATGCTACAGAATTACAAATTCTTCCAGAGATCCACTCCCTGCTCAGTCCACAAGAGGTGCCATCTAAAAGAACATTCTCAGAGTTACACATTTTCTCACAGCTAAATCTTCATATGTCTGTTTGATCATTTTACTTACAGCTTTTCCATAAATGTGTAGCACTGGTATGAGAAAGGTTGAGAGATGCGGTGAATGTTTCTCTCTCTTTTTTACACAGAAATAACCCACTCCCTTTTACAAGCTACAGCCTCTTTGTTTTCTCTTTGTAAAACATAGATATCCTCCAGATCCATCCACTTGTCTACGAATATCATAAATTCATTTCCTTAGATGCTAATTACAAACTCTGGATTGTCTTACCTGTGCTTATGAGAAACCTCTTGCACATGTTATTTCTAAAAATTCTCACTGTATAGAGTTAGTTTTTTCAGCTTTAGAGCTCTGACTTCAGAAACTTAAGCTCACATGTATAAAGGATACAGAGGAAATAATGCACAGGCTGAGGACAGAGAAAGGGGAAAAAGGCTTCTACTCCCTTACTTGATGTATCAGCTTCTAGGTCCCTCTGACCGATCTCAGGACACTACCAGGCATCCCTGGTTCTCCTCACTTCCCAGGGTGTCCTCCAGGGCAGCAGCCTGTGGTCCTCCTAGCATGTCTGCCGACCACAATCTTCAAGTCCTTATGGCCCAAAAGGACAGCTTCAAAAACAAAGTGCACATATTACAGAAAACCCCATCATCTACAAACCCCATTGTTCACTTCTGCCAGGACGACCAAAACCAGAGAAACCAAAATCAGGCAGATGCAAACTCAGGTTGATCAGACACTAACAAACCAACACAACAAGCGCACATTCATTTCAAAAAACAGAAAACAGACACTCAGAACAGAGGCACCACCAGCTGGCATGCACACATTCCAGAGGGGATCCCCGTACCTCCAAGTCGGTTCTCGGGTGAGAAGGGTGGTCTCAATTCCCGGCCAATGCACCAAATGAAAGACCCACAATGTGAGGACTCCCCCATGTTCTGACTCAGGAGAGGTGACACCCCAAATCACTCATGAGAAATGGTCTTGCTACAAACTGCAAGAGGACTTTTTATTTCTAGAGTGCTCTCTCGGGCCCACATTCATACACCACGAAGGGGTAGAGGACCGTGGCCATGTTCAACATTCTTAATCATCAGGGAATGCAAATTGAAACAACCCTGAGATTCCACCTCACAACAGTCAGAAAGGCTAAGATCAAAAACTCAGATGACTGCAAATGCAGGTGAGGATGTGGAGGAAGAAGAACACTCCTCCATTGCTGGTGGGATTGCATGCTGGTACAACCACTCTGGAAATCAGTTTGGCAGTTCCTCAGAAAATTGGGAATAGTTGTACCTGAAGATTGAGCAATACCACTCCTGGGCATATACCCATAAGATGCCCCAAATTGTACTAAGTACACATTCTCCACTAAGTTCATTTCAGCCTTATTTACAATAACAAGAAGCTGGAAAGAACCCAGATGTCCCTCAACAGAGGAATGGATACAGAAAATGTGGTTTTACACAATAGTGTATTACACAGGTATAAACTGAGAGAGACAAGCTTGGAGCACAGACTAATACAGTGTCTCAATGTCAAAGATGACCTAAGATAGATAGCATATCTGGTGTCCAGTGCATATATGTACTCTGTTTTTGATTTTATGTTTTTTCTTGCTTCTTAGGGAACATCCCACAAGATTTGAGATCAGAGAAGTGATATCTTATGAGAGGAATGGGTGAAATTAGCATCAGGACATTTTTTCTACTATGTAAGTATAGTAGCAATTCCTTGACTCTGTACACATTGAACCACTCCACAGGACCACCATAAATTAAATATGCAACTTGAACTTTCTGCTTCCTGTGTTAACCATGCCTGAATGGAGCTGCCTGGTGACAGGAGCAGGAAGGTTTCTGGGCCAGAGGATTGTCTGAACATTGGTGTAGGAGAAAGAGCTACAGGAGATCAGAGCCCTGTTCAGGACCTTCAGTCAAAAACTAGGAAAAGAAATTGTCCAGTAAGTGATTTGGAGGTTGGGGGACACAGATGCTGTATAAATTTGGGCTTTCTTGTCTACAGCATAAAAATCAGGTGGACCTGTAAACAACATTCACAGTTGGCACAGCACAAAAGTCACTATATCTTTGGATAAAGTGAATTCAGGCCTCAACAGCAACTGGTCATGGGTAGGCCCTGGGCCTAAAGGTCTCTCTCCTATTTAGACACTGCAGATCAGTTTTATCTTTATCTGGAAGCTCTGTTATGTCCTAAATGGAATGGACTTGTCAACATTTACAATTTTTGCAATATTTTGTAATATTAACAAACGATTATTGAACTAGAGACTTTAGAAGTGGATCTCACCCTCTTTGACATTGCTAATCTGCTTCATATTTAATTTTTGTTAAAGTCTAGGGAGAGACTGCAGTTCATAGCAGGAAGTACTTATAATATTTGGGTACATTTAGGAAGGCTGTAGGGAAGGGGAGAGAAGAAGGAAGAGTGAGATTAAAGAGCACATAGTGAGGGCCAGTAAGACTTCATATGTGTCATCAAGAACCATCCAATGCCTTTCCCAGCGTTCCTCCTCTCTGCCATTTCCTCTCAAAGAAAGTGACCAAGCACTTTCCTGGAGATGTACTTTATTTTTTTTTCTGTTGTTTCTCCCCACAACCTGGCCAAGGACATATCAGACATGACTACACCAAAACACTTTTTAAAGCCCATGTGACACCTTCCATAAAGATGGGTCCTATAGATTGATTAAGAAAAACAACCTTATGTTAAGAGTCTTGGGCATGGTCCCATGTAGTGTCCAGCCACACAGATTTTACACAATCATCAGGCTGAAGTGCATCTCTGCTCCCAGACTTCTGGACAGATAACTGGTAATGCATCCCTTCTCCTGAAGGCACAACTCTGTGCCTACATTCCAATTTTCCCTAGAGCTTGTGCATGGCACAATGATGTCTGTGCCTCCCACAAAAAGCTCTGTGCCTTTCGGAAAGGACTTTGTAGCTGTCTAAAACCATTTGCACAGGTAGTCCAAATATTTTTATCATTCTGGGTTCTCTCTTCCCCCCCTCCCTCTCTCTCTCTCTCTCTCTCTCTCTCTCTCTCTCTCTCTCTCTCTCTCTCTCTCTCTCTCTCTCTCCCTCCCTCCCTCCCTCCATCCCTCCCTCCCTCCTTCTCTCTCTCTCTCTCTCTCCTCTCTCTCTCTCTCTCTCTCCCTCTCCCTCTCTCCCCCTTCTCTCCCTCTATGAGTGTGTCTGTCTCTCACTTTGTTTCTGTCTCTATCTGGCTGTCTCTTTCTCTGTGTCCCTCCATGTCTCTCTGTCTCTCCTAATTTGGGACCAAATAATCTTTTGGGGAAAGAAACAAGATGCTTTCTCTGTTCTTCTCAACACATTTTCTTATTTTGTATTTCTCATAAATCCTTATTGCACAAATCACAGTTTCTTCCCATTCTTGGATATTTCTCTTTATTTCATACATCAAAATGCCAAGATATATAAAACTTGAATGTTTGTCTAATGATTTGTTATTTTAGCATCCTTAGGAATAAACTATGAACCATGTCTAAAAGCAAGCAAACAGAAGGAAATAATTAACATACTCAATCTTAGGTAGAGGTACGTATATACCTGTGATGAAACACCATGATCAAAATCAATGAGGGGAGGAAAGTGTTTATTTGTTTTGACCTTCAACAAGGATGGAAAGCAGGACAGGAACTCAAACAGAGCAAGAACTTGAAGGGACTAGGTGATGCAGATACCACAGAGGGACTCTGCTTACTGGCTTGCTCCCCATGGCATGCTGAGCCTGTTTTCTTATAGAACACAGACCTAAGTGTCTAGGGACAGTACAAGTCATAATGGAAGGTTTCCTCCAACAATGGTCACTAGTGATGAAAATTCCCTACAGGCTTACCAACTGCTAGATTTTATGAAAGCATTTTTCTCAGTTGGCACTACCTCCTCCCAGTAAGAGTAACGAATCCTTCTAGTGCCTTTTTCAGCTAGAGATTTCTCAATGCTGTAAACTCTTTGACACTCCTTAACATGAACTCCTTAAACAAAGATAATTTTGTCTTCTGATTCTACAGAAAATGAGGCGAAAACAAAGAAAAGGGACATTCCCAAAATCTCACAGCAATAAAAAGGCAGTCTGCCAGTACCCTCTGTCCTTTAAAGGATGCTGAGTGTGAGCTTCTCTCTGAATCTCCTTCTACTTCAGATCACAGCATGCCATCACCGCCATGATGTGGCAATGCAGAACAACTGCCTAGTATCTTGTAAAAAGTGGGAGCTATGGTGCTACCACATAGCACATAAATGGCCTAGTATCTCAGGACAACCAAAATATTGATATGTGAAGTTACTCCATTATACTTTATCTGGGTACCACCTGCCAAGACCAAGCTACTCCTTAGACCCAATCTGTATAGAAGTAAGCTCAAATGAAAGCAGACAAAAGAGCATACAGAAAGAGATTCTCATCATGGCAACTACTTCGTTCCCAGAAGGCTTTTCTCCATTATGGTGG